>JAUZST010011723.1:0-11769 GCA_034779995.1 Parotocinclus haroldoi
TATATATATATATAAATATTTATTTATATTTTATGGATCTCAGTAGCTTTGAATCCGCTCGTTGGTGTTCCAATATATGAGTTAGGACCCAAGAATGTGGGAAGAGGGGAACAAACGACGCTCAATAATAAAGGGGGAACAACAAAAGAGGCAGAGCAAAAGCCTCTCCAAACTACAAAACAAAAACAGGGAATATCGCACAGCTGTGCTGCGTCCCGAGCGGGAATAACTCCCCCAGCGGGCGAGATCTCGAATCGGCGTTCGCGTGCGCCGAAACGGCAGCGGGCAGGCGTGCAGCAAGCATGTGAAGGCGCTGATTTGGGACGCTTCCCAAACCCTGACAGTTGGTGGAGGTTTGGCCCAATCGAGTATACCCATTAAAATGATGACATTTATCAATTCTGTGAGTTCACATCCTGGCTCGACAATTGAGGAAACCCATTAATTTGAACTTCTCCCATCAACTGTAAGCAGCTCTGAGTAATGGACGGTTTTTGACCTGTTGATCAATGGTGCCGACCAGGAATCTGGACCATATGCAGACAACTCAGAATTGAGTCACCGCTGCTGACTCGGAGCCAAATTGTGTTTCACAAAGCAGAAGAAAATTAAATGGCAATTTGCCCAGGGATGTTATTTAATTTATCTCTAACCTCAGGGCTTTTGAAGAATAAGCAACTTTTCACCAGAGCATGTGAAGCCAAGTACAAATGTCGGTCCCAGTCTGGTGCTGTGAAGCAGATGATATCTGGCCGTACCATTTTTAGAATCAGAACTGTAGCACCGGGAAATTGGTTAGCCAAACAATCGTGTGTGTTTGTGTGTGTGTGTGTGTGTGTGTGTTTGTTTAGGTTAAATCCCTGCCAGATGAACATTCATCAATAATTAATTCTTCCCATTAAGGTGCTCTGCATTACATCATCAGGGACGTGAGGTTTCTTGATCTAATTTTCAAACCTGCCCAGAGAGCAGCTGTCAGTGTTAATGCGGCTCCTGCTTCAGCTGTGCAACATCACAAAAGTAAAGCAATGTCAACACTAAAGAAATGTCAACACCAGCGATAAGGAGGTTGTTCTGTCCAATGTTCATTTCATTAATGAAAACCACGGAGAAAAGTATTCCAGATTACATATTTTTATAAATGATAACAAGACCAGAACTAAAAAAGTAGCGTTCATAGAAGGAACTATGAAGAATTATATAACTCCTTTTTGTCGGCCAATAAAAACTAAACGATAAAGTTAAAGTTTTGGGCATTAAAGCTTTTTGCAAAGCTCTGAATATTTTTTAATGTGTAGTTCATCGGTTTGTTCTAACATACGGATCATGTAGCACTGCTTCTCATTTAATGCGCTTCTGATTGTAGCATTTGCATCCTCCTTTAGGTAACCATCGATCCGTCCCAAATCAAACCTTATACCCTACAGGCTGTAAACTACAGTGCTCCTCAAAGTCTGCACCTTGGTGAAGTCAACAAAAGCCCTACAGGGGGCGCATGGCTTAAACACATATGCTTGGGATAGAGTTTCAGGAACATATGGCTAGCTCTTTCACTTCAGCGGGTTACTCTCTTCAGTCTCCTCTTCAGCAGGTAAAATGCATGCTCTATAGGGTTTGAGTTTGGAGATGACTAGGCCAGACCAAAACCTTCCGCCTATTGCCCCTGATGAACTCCACTGTACTTTTGGCAGTGTGTTTAGGGTCATTACATTGCTGCATAATAAAGGTTCTCCTAATCAGTTTGGTTGCATCTTACTTTAGTTTGACAGACAAAATGTTTTATTAGACGTCTGAATTCACTGTATTGGTGCCATCACGTGTGAAACCATCAATAAAGGATAATGAACCTGTCCCAGAAGAAGACATGCAAGCCCACGCCATGACATGTTGCGTTTCACAGATGAGCTTTGTATGTTTGAAAGCATGAGCAGACCAAAGTCCTAACCGAGCAAGATTATAGTGAGAGTGGAAAGGAAATGCTCCCTAAATGTTACAGTATAAGAAGGAAACCATGGAAGGACCATGGACCAGGTTGGAATTAAAATAAGTGCTATGATGCTATATATAGCTTGGAACGGCTTAAACACGAGTTTCAGGAACATATGGCTAACTCTAATTAGTTTACAGTAATTTACCTGTTGATTAATGAGCACTGTCCCTGTCAAATACATAAAAATGAACACTTAAAAACGTAAAAAATAAATAACATTTAATCGGCCCCAATGGTCAGACAGAGAAATGCTGTTTCAGGTACGTACAAGTTTACAAAGTTAGCAGTATTTATATAAGCAGAGATATAGCTGTATCACATGATATTACAATCAACACAATCCAGGTACAGGATCCGCCTAGCCTCATTTAAGTAGGTAAATACCCTTGTGTTTTTCCCAGGACCATATGCTGAACAAATAACCTACTGCTAAATAACCTACTTAGCCTCCTGGCTGGCTCGCCACGAAGGCGTTTGATATTCAGTGATAATAGAAGAAAGGTTTTTATAACTGATCAAAGAAAACAAGGACGGATCACCTTTGTGAGTGGTTAGATGGCACATGGGCAGTGGAGTGGAAGGTTTCTGACTCAATGCTCAAGCTGTATGACCACCAAAGTCCTGCATGATTCCTGAAAACAGTAACCGCATCTTGCCGACTAAGACTATTCATACAGCATATGGTTCTGGAAAACAAATTGTGTTGAGGACAGTTACCCTGTAAGATTAATCCTTTTTTTAATGCATCTATTATCTTCCGCCTAATCCACACAGGGTTCCGCTTAATCCAGCCGCTGCCCACCTGGCACTCTGGGCGCGAGGGCAAAAACAACCCCAGACAGGGTGCCCTTAACTCCACACAAAAAAGGATACAGGCCACTCCACCCTGGGATTGACCCCGGGACCTTCTTGCTGTGAGGCGGGTGTTACCCACCCCCTGTGCTACCCTTTTTTTTTTATACAGAGACTATTCTGTATACAAGAGAATGTAAATTACGGTAAATTACAGAGGATGTATCTAGTTGTGAAGGATGAAGACTTAAGAAGGGACACAACATTGTTGGGCAGTCTAGAAGATAGGCTTTAAAAAGATATTTCTAATTAATCCATTTATAGTAATAGACAGTCAAATAAACAGTAGTTAAATATAAAAAACTAACAGAGAATATTAGGAAAATATCATAATTAATAATATTATTGCTGGAAATTATGGGAAAACAGGCTAGGTGGAGCTGAAGTGGAGGAACATCTTAGTGTGTGGGCTGGTATTGGCACCGCAACACAAGCTTGGATAGAAAATTTGGATATTTGGTTAATTATTATTATTAGTCTAGGGTTCCCCTTACCTGCCACACCTGATATTCCTGATGATAACACATGCACTACTCTTGCTTATTCATTACACGCCTTCCGTAAAAATCTGATACATTTCACGTATTAAAGAAACCCTCCAAGAACTTGAGCTGGCCCCCATTTTGGCCTGGTTTCCATAAAGATTTCTTCCCTGCACGTGCTTTACCTTGCCACTGTCACATATCATTTGGGGTCTAGTAACACTAGTGTACATCTGATGCTAAAATCACTGTACACAAAACATTTGGACGAAAAATTATTTAGCCAAAGGGATAAGGATTCAATCTGCTGCTCACACAGACTGGGCCAGTTTTTTTTTTTTTAAGTTTTTTTTCGGCTTTCAGGCCAGCCATCTCTCATCCAGTTGGTTAAAATTCACTGGCTTGTACCCTGTGAAGCTGTGAAAATAAAACGTGCGTAATAAATTTGAACTTGTTTCAACAATTTTATATGTATATGACACAATATATGTAGACATATTTAGGATTTAGGGTGAGTCAAAAGCCACAGGCCACCCTTTGGCATAAGAGGACGATGACATATCCGAATACCCCTGCAAGTATCAAGTAATGGGTCAGGGGGCCTAGCTTTTATGCTATGTGGATCAAGGGTAAGTTTTTCCAACGGGAAGGTGGTATTGTAGCATATTAACGAAGATCAGAATTGTCTCCGAAATTGATTGGTGCAGTCAGATTGTTTAAATTTCTTTTGGTCCAAAAGTTATCAGCACAAATTTAGAGAAATCGGGACTGTGGACGATCGTCTGAAGAACCGCCACCAACAGACCGTGACCAACAAACCTCGGTAACGATTTTGGGAAAAGTCCACGACGCAGTGTGTGTGTGTGTGTGTATATACTGTACATATACACCTAAACACTCACATAGCTGCACCTTAGTGCTGCCACTCCTTATCTACTGTGATATTTGGAAGAGAATGAGGCATGAACAAAACGAAAGCATGGATCCACCCTGGCCTGTATCAACAGCTCAGGCTGCCAGGGGTGTGTTAGCGTGGGGCATTTGGGCAGACTTTGCATGTGGTGGATTGGCCGATCTGTAGCAACTATGCCATGCTGTCATGTCAACATGGAGCAACATCTCGGAGGAATGTCTTTAGCACCTTGTTGAACCTATTCCAGAAAGAATCAAGGCACTTCTGAAGGCAAACTGGGGTCCAACCCGGTATTGTGTACCTAAAGTGTGTGGTGAGTGGGTGTTTTAGCACTTCTCTTGCAAGATCCCATCATCCCAAAGACCACCTTAGCAGAGACATAATAATCTAAAATCCTCGTGATCTGCAGGCCACTTTAATTAAATTAGCATTAGCCTGTGAAACATCATGAGGAGCTGAAAAGACTGCATCCCTTCCCCGAAGAATATGAGGCCACTTGGCAAAATGTCACGCATGGGAGCATTAATCTAGCACCATAATAAACAGGGGCGAAGGCATTAATTAATCTTTCGGGGGAACGTACGGTCCTATGTCCTCTCTTTCTCCCACTGTGGCATTTAATGCTGCTGTTCCCATGATTCAGAGCACTTTTTTTTTTCCCAGCCGTTGTTCATTCAGCTGACTTTGAATTCATGTGTCTTGTTGAATACTGACTCCTAAGCGCTTAACTTGAACGCTCCCCTTAGGCTCTTTCTCAGAATAAGAGGCAATCCTTCAAGGAGTCAAACACTCTACCGTGCTCCTGGGCTGGAAATTTGTTACATTTAGCACGCACAAGGAATTAAAAATGGCCCGAACCAAAAAAACAAAGAAAAGGCAGCGGAGATTTTTACAAGGACTGTGCTAGTTCCTGTTCTCAGGATCATGACAGGGAGCTGACAAAGTTCTGATGGTATGGAAAATGCAAATGAATAGGAAATGCAGTCTTCCTTACATTGACTTTGCCTTTTATTTCTCTGTAGACAGCACGAAGCTGAAACTGTATACTTCATGTTCCTTCTGCCCAACTTCATTTCATTTGTTAATAAATCTGTACTGCCTGAAACATTAGATTTTACGTTGATCTAGACTCTAAGTATGTTTTTCTGCATTATTGCTGAATCACAAAAGTGTAAATGACCTTTAAGGGTCCTGACCCCACCCCATTCCATGACAGAGCCTGGCTTTTGATTGCTCAGTCTGGCGTCCATTTCTTCCAAAAAAGATCTGTAATACTGATTGTTCCGAGCACAATCCCTGTTTCCATGGTGATGGTCCATCCTAGATTCCTCCGAACCCAGAGAAGGACCTGGTGAACACGAGGTTTGTTTTTTGTACAGTAAAGTTGTAAGTGGTATTTATGAATGTAACTCTGTATTGTAGAGCTTGATAAAGGTTGGATAAAGTAATCCCTTACCCATGTGCTTCCAAGTTAAAATAGGCAAATCTCTTCCCAACTTTTAGGTATTTGTTTTTAAACATTTTTATAATTTTCCCAGACATTTGTTGATATCACGGAGTTCCTCTGATCACCTTTGCTCCTCACATATCTCTCCTGGGTGCTGCTTTCGTACCAAATCATGCTTATGATCGCCTCTTGAGTTCATTATTTTTTAGATTTAGTTCATTTCTAGCCTTAAACTGAATTTGAATGAAATGCGTGGAAATGCATGAATGGATGTTTATTAGAAAATGAAATAAAGGTTGACCAGACAAAACATGTATCTCAAGCTCGTGCTGTTTACCATAAAAGGTTTTTTGCCCCACACTTTCCAAAGTTCACAACTTCTTCTGATTTGTGGTTGTAAGAAAAGTTTTTATGGCCTTGTAAACAACGAAATAATGGTTCCGCTGAATGCTAGGCAGCAATAAAAGGGTTGCAGAGTAGCAAAATCATGTAGTGTTGCCGTGATTTATATGACGGCTCACTCTAGAGCCCTTTGCGCTATCAAATTCCAGGTAATTGCATGTTGCCTATAAATGTAATTTCCTGCCTTTGCAACGTTGCCATTTGCAGCCTTTGCAATACTACTTCCCAAAACACTTCCTTTTACGCATTTCGCACAATACATGACCTATAACAGTTCAGCTGCACAAATGACTAAGAGCCCCTCCATTTTAAAAATTAACCCCATTTGCAAATATTTCTCTTTCCTCATTGCTTAAGGTTCTCCTCATGTCACTTGAGTGGGTGTACCTAGTAATGTCCCAGCTTCTGTTCAATTGTCCTAGGTCTTTGAATAATTGCTTCAGGATTTGCTTCTTTCACGGTTAAAATAATGTGCTTGAGTTACATTGACTTGTACTGACGTTATATATTTATTTCTTCCGGTTTTGGCAGGACTACATTGCCGCCAGCAAATACACTTTTATTTGGATAAACCCTGATGAGTGGGTCAACATGGGTTTAGAATCTGTCTCAGAAACGGTGGGAACAGGATAGGGACACGGTGTTTTCGACCATCTAGGGGCATCCAACGCAGCTGGTGAACATTACAGACATGAAAGCAAAAGCAAGGACAAAAGCTGGTGCGTAAAAGTTACATTTCAAAATCTAAATTATTTCTATAGCGCCTTTACATGTTTCATGTTCATTGTCTCAAAGCAGCTTTACAATCTTATATGATCTTAAAAGGCCAATCCCAAATTGAGCAAACCTAGGGTGACAGTGGAAAGGAAAAACTCCCTTAATATAAGGAAGAAACCTTGGCAGGAACCAAGACTCAAAAAGGGACCCGACCTCCATGGGTGGCCTAGATGTTAATTGAAATAATTAAAATTAAGTAAATAACATAATTTAAATCGGTAATAAAAGTTAAATTACAATTTATATAATTACAATTTAAAATACAATTCAAAATAAATAACAAAATAGATTTTAAATGAGTCCTCAGCGGTAAGTTACTGGAGGCACATCGTCTCCTAATAACTAAATGATGGAGGGAGTTCCTGCACTCTGGTGGGACTGGTTTCTGTTGATGAAGACCAGTATAGGTGATGCTGAGTTGGAGGAACATCTAAGTGTGTGGTGCTGGAACTGGTACCGGAACATCAGCTCGGAGAGAAAAGAGAATATGTAGTTACATATGGGTCAGGAGCACTATTAACAGGGTTAAGAGTCACTGTTAATGCCAGGTGCAGCATGAACTGTCGGCAGCACTACTTTAGCAGCTTAGCTAGAAAGGGAAGAACCAGAAGGTAACACAGCCAAGAGACAAGAGCAGACCTGAGCCATGCGTTCCAGCCTAAATCTAACCAAAAACCTGCACAAATAAGAACGTTTTAAGCCTAGACTTAAACATTTGGAGAGTGTCTGAATCCGAAACTAAAGTGGGGAGTTTAGTCTGTAGCTGGGGGGCCGGGTATGATAAAGCTTCCCCCCCTGCTGTGACTTTTTTAATTCTAGGAACTGAAAGAAGTCCTGCACCTTAGCGATACACACAATGTTATTCCCATACCAATGTTCATCTCAAGAGTAGTCATATATACACACACACACACACACACACACACACACAGTCAATGGCAATTTAGAGACACCAATTAAAACGCATGTCTTTGAACTGTGGGAGGAAACCGGAGTCCCCGGAGTAAACCCACGCAGACGACATGCAGACTCCACGCAGAAAGGACCCAGGGCGCTCCACCCTTCTTGCTGTGAGGCAGCGGTGCCGCCCCGTCGAGTCGCCGTGCTGCCCTTCACGAATGCAAATGTTATTGAATCAAAAAAACAACAATACAATTACATAACATTTTTCGACGGAGCTCCAAGGTGCTATTTTTAGAAATGCCCTGCGGGCGACTCACACGGTCTTCACATAGTGAAACCAAATACATGTGGCAAATGTACCAGGGACATACCCTGGCAGTGCCAGCTATGTTCCGACAGTGCAGGCGGACTGCTGAGTGAGTGCTGAAACGCCAGTCACACAAGACGGACATGCCACTTCACACACACACATACACACACACACAGCCCCCCACTGCAGCCTAGTGTAAATATGTGTGGAATTGTTTTATTCCTTGCATTTTTGTATCATTTTTATGACAAAAATTAAAAGCTTTTAAACAAACAGAAGTTGTTCTTTTGTATATTTCTCATGCTGAAATTTCAGTCCTCTTGACTTAGACACAAATGCTTGTGGTCCTTGCTCACAGCTGTACCTGTCAAATTTCGAATTCTCCATTTAAAATGTTAAAAAGAATTCATTGTTTGTACTTTTTTTTGCTAAATACACTATATATATAACATTTATATTAAAAAATACAATAAAGTGAATAAAACTAACTAGACAGTTAGTTGGGAGCCTCATTTACAGAACAAAAGCGCCTGTTCACAGCTGATTATAGGATGTTAGCTAAAATCCTTCAGGTCACTCGAGCCGTCTCCGGGTTCTAAAGGATGAAATGTTAACTGGCCCTTCTCTGGGACTTCTAGTATTAATCGAGTAAGGTGACAAGGTCAGTTTGTCTCTAATAAACCGGCCACTTAGTCCAGCCTTTCCTCTTTTCTGAAGGCAGTAGCGAGTGTGTAGTGTGAACATTTCGAAAAAATGGTTTCTAGACTGCACCCTTTCAAAAAGACCGTTCCTGGTCAAGAGTGTAGAAGGGTCAAGTTGGTGTCCTGTATTGCTCGTGTAAGGGGAGATCACGCTAAATACTTTCTACTGTAGGCTATAGAAGCTGTTTTGTTCGTTTTGTTAACTCTGCATACACATTTCCTGTATTTTCTGGTTGCATTTTAATAATGAGACTGCAAAATAATACAGTATGGCCATTACGGCATAAATCTAAGTGTGAATTGGTGACCTAAGACTTTTGCACAGTAGGGGAGATAATGTTGAGTTCCAGCCTGCAAGAAAAAACGTAGTTCTTATGGGAGAAATCAGCAAATTCGTAGGGTTAGGGTCACTTCATCTGAGCTGTAGTTCCATTTTGAATTGATATCTGAAATTTGTCTTGCAGTTAAACTATCCATTACCCAACCAAAGATCTTGGGTCAAAATCTGACAAGTACAGTTCATTGTGTCTTCTTTCAAAAGCCACAAGAACCCTGCAAGGCATTATCCCCCATTTCCACAATCATTTAACAGCTCTGTTTAATCTCTTTGCTGATGAAGTATTTGAGATTTGGGTTTACTGATCTGTGTTTTGCCAGGGGAATTTATGTCACACACTTCAGGACCCTCTTGAAGTGGGCCTGCTGTGTTCAATTGATGTGGCAGGCATTTTTAAAATGACAAATTACGCTGGCCTGTTGAGAGGAAGCTCTCAGCACTGCACGCTGGAGCTATCATTAACCCTGGAACCAGTGCAACTGGGACAGTCAAAGCTCGGGAGAGATAAGGATGGGCCTGAAAATGTCCTCTGGACCACCACTGGGCTGTGTGCCATCATTGACTGGTGGCCATTCTTCCGTTGCAGCTCAAACGACGGACTGTGGCAATCTCCATCAACCAAAACCCCATACCATTTTCACATGGCTACAGTTCAAGATTATATGAGGTTTAGAACATTTCTGATAATGACTCTCCCATGCTCTTCTTCTTAGGGTTCCTACCTTTGCCCCGGAGCGTTCGGCCGTCCTCGCCGGTCGCCATTCGGTGAGGTGGCTAATATCCAGTGTCCTTATTGAGACCCGATTCCGAACAGCTGCTTCTCTTGATATTTAGGCGTGGGTTTTAGCACGGTTCAGGGCCAGGTCATCTTCATCCAATCTCCATTCGGTACGCGCGCCCGACCATCGGCGCACTCGGGCCCTTGTGCGCACTTTAGGGATAGTGTTAACTATCCCTACTATCCCCGGGGGAAACCCCGGAGGTATTTAGTATTTTAGGTGTACTTTGAAGGTCTCCCGTCCCGTACTTGTGCGCTCCTCAATGAGCCTCACTCCAGCCTGCTGCCCGTCCTGAATGGGACGTCCCCCAGCTTGACTTACTCGCGCCACATGTGCGTTCGAGCTCACGTCTGCCCCCTGGTGCATCGGCACCTCTCGTGATCTATTTACATTCACGCGCCCGAGTTCATACTCGTTTTCTGGCGCCTTTTGCGTCTTATTCGCATTCGCGCTACAAGCTCATATGCTCGTCTTTTGACACTCCGACGTCTTCCGCGTTTCCTTCTCTCCCCACACTACTTGCACGTTTGAGCTCAGGCTCGCCCTCTGGTGCTTCGGTGTCTGCACCCCAGCCGGCCGCCTGCTCCAAATGGGACACACCCCGGTTGAGTGTTTCTCCACCCGGCTGCGTGCACTCTATAAGACACGCCTCGGCATGGCTTTCTTTCACTGCATGCACACTCAAGCTTTCGCTCGCTCCCTGGCATTCAAACAACCTCCTTGCCTCGCCATTTGGGAGAAGTCCCAAATTGTGCAGTCTGCACGCCTGCCCCGTTGGCGCCCTCTCGCGACCAGTTCGCGCATTGCTCCAAGTTGAGACGCAACACCGTGACGCCCCGTTTTATCCTTTTGGGGTTTTTTTTGTTTAGGAGCCTTACGCTCCGCTCTTAACCCTCTTTTCGTTTTTTTTTCTAAATTATTTTCCCATTATTATTATACATCATGGGAATCGTCTATCCCGCATCCTTGGGTCCTACCAAAAACCACCACATCTCGTAACACTTCTTTTCAAAGAAAAGTATATAATCATTCACTCCGCTTCAGTAACAGCTTTATCCAGGTAATGGTCTAGGCGGACCATCCCGGCAACACCATGCGAAAGGCAGACATGCACTAAGGTTATATTCACACTGCAGCTATATATTTGTTTCTTTTATCTCAGTGTGAATAGCAAAAAGAAAAAATCGTTCAATCAGATCAGTTTGATTCTGATCTGGGTCTTTTTTACATGTGCTACTGGCAATGTGACCTAATTTTGAGATCAGAATTCATGCAACTTTAACGATAACACCTCCAGCAATCCCGACCTCTTTTAAAAGTCTTAGGACATCACATATGGCCACGTGGGATTAAGGCAGGCTATACAAGTCTTACACTGTAAGAAGTCGCTGCTGAGCTTGCTGATTCTCTGGAAACTTTTAAGTGTGACTGGAGTCACTGGATCTTCATTTGTTTCCCCCTCATGGCTTCTTATACGTTATCTTGCTGAGTTTATGCATCTTCAAGCACCAATGTATTTTCTGTTATGATGATGAAGGAGATTGAGACAGGTTGTAAGTACACAGTCAGCAAACGTTTTGTTAAAATGACTCCAATAAACATAGTGAGCTTTAATGAAGTCAAGACACATACACTGCTCCCTCTCTCTCTCTCTCTCTCTCTCTCTCTCTCTCTCTCTCCCTCTCTTTCTCTCTCTGTCTCTCTCTCTCCCTCTTTTTCTTTCTCTTTCTCTCTCTCTCTCTCTCTCTCTCTGTCTCTCTCTCTCCCTCTTTTTCTTTCTCTCTCTCTCTCTCTCTCTCTCTCTCTCTCTCTCCCTCCCTCTCTCTCTCTCTCTCTCTCTCTCTCTCTCACACACACACACAGAGCCTCTCTCTCT
>JAUZST010011724.1:0-11769 GCA_034779995.1 Parotocinclus haroldoi
TATATAAATAATGTCAAACTTTTAGTGGAATCCACATTTTAGTGGATCCTGGGCACAAATAGCGCTGGTAGGTCAAACACCGTAAATATCACACTCTAAGAGAGAGAATAACTAGATGGGAACGTTGTAATAATCTGAACTCTGTAGTCTGAACTCTGTCTGTCATTATGTGCTAAATAACAGTTTTCTGAAATGCGCACACAAACACACACATGCCAGTTTGCAAGCCAAGAACAAACCCACAACACCGTAATGACAGTGATAAATCTTCTAGCCAGTAATGACATTATGGTCAAAAATCATCTTCATGGCATCCGTGCTCACAAATGCTCCAAACTTTTTAGTCGGCTTACATTCGTGGAAGTTTAGTTTAATTCCCTTATTCAGTGTAAGTCGTTAAAAGGAAAATAGGACCCGAATCCTCCTGGCTTTTAGCCTCTTGCGCCCTGAGTTCACAAGTAGAGTGAGTGTTTTGTTTCAATTATTCACTAAATTGCGTGAGACTTTTACAAACGTCATAAGTTTTGTGTTCATGATTTTAGCCAGCTGTAGGTTAGCGGAAGCGCCAATGTAAGGCAAACACGCGAGTATTTAAACTGCATACAGTGCATTGTTTAAAGAATTAAAAGACGTTCGAGTAGAGGTCTAATTATTTATGAATATGGCCTTCATGTAAACTCTTTAATGATGGCAGCAGGTGATGACAGGTCAACCGAAGAAGGAACGATTTGATTATATATCATGTAAATTAAAATACAGTGAAATATTGCCGTGTGCTTGTGCGCAAATGTGTAAATGCGTGTGCTTAATCACGTCAGTCAGCACCCACTCAGCTCCACTATTGTGTATTCATATGTGCATAATTGATTTACGGTTTGGGGTTCTGGCTTAAAGTGCCTTTTTTCTGTCGTGTTTTCCCTTCAGATTCGTAATGGCCTGAAAGAAAACTTAATAAAATGGAACATCTCTCATAGTTGAAGCGGTTTGCCACAAATAGACTCAATAGACTTGAAAATATATTACGTGATCTCTCGTCGTGCGTTTGTAACACTCTCAGTCGCTTTAGCATTTCTAGCCTGTCTGATCACGTTACTGAGCTTTAGCCACAAAGCCACGTCACAAAGGATAAAACCGGATGATCAGAATTATGTACATAATGTAATCAGATAATTAGTGTCTCAGAATTAATCATTATTGTACAGTGTGATCCGAACGTTAGTTCAAAGTCTGGTATCCACGCCATTTTTTTTTTTCTTTATCTATTTGTGGTTGTGCAAAATGCATAGGTCTATGACTAAAAATCAAACCTTACTAATGTTACTTAGTAAATAGACCAACTTTTTCTTTTTTCTTTTTTTTCAAGTCTTCTTCAGGTCTGTGCTTCCTTTCTCTGAGCTCTACCAGCAGTTCTTTCCTCCTCATGTCTTGGTTTTTGCTCTGATATTAATCGTTAGCTGTGAGACCTTACATACACAGGTGCGCGCCTTTCCAAATGATGTCCGGTCGGCTGAATTTAGCACAGGTGGACTCCAATCAGGGTGTGGAAACATTTCAAAGATGTTTCAGAGAAAGAAGAGGAACTCCGGTATACTGGAGGGTCCGAATACTTCTGTCCATGAGAAATGTATTTTTAAATTTTAGTGCGTTTACAAGCATTTCTAAAATTCTGTTTTCACGTTCATCATGTGGTAACGAGTGCCGATTGATGGAAGAAAATAACTTGATGTTTTTGAGTTTGGCACAAAACCTCGACAAAATACAATGTGAAATAAAGTAAGAGGGTCTGAAGACTTTCCGAATGTCTTGTTTATCGCGTACAGTGTATTTAAAACGTAGATTCGTAAAGAATACGCATACCTGCATCAAGAAAGATGACGTAGTGCATATAAATATTTAACGTCTATGGGTTTTTGGCTGTGTGAGCTCCTGTTCATGAAGGGTGATGCTGATGTACGAGTTCATCTCAGAGGTTCAATTATTTGTCATGACATTTGAAAGGTCTGTGCACAGCCATCAAAGACACTCAAATGTAATGAATGGTTAAGCTGAGACCCTGAGGCCCAGTCCATTCAGCGGGCTTGATAAATGGACTCTTAAATAAATATCAATATACATAGATCTTAATACACTGGGCTATATTGTACACATTAGTTATTTCCTGTGCACTGACATAACTGTTTGTGTGTGTGTGTGTGTGTGTGTGTGTGTGTGTTGTCTTCCTTGTTATGTGGTTTCAGTGGTAATATTCAGGGCTGTTCATGCTGTGCTGGGATTCATATATAATTCTAATGTGCCATTGTGTCATTGCCAAGTTTATTGTCCGTCATCGTCCACACGTGTTACCATACATTTGGTGTCCCTAATGGGAACACTGAGATAGAAAGATCTGAATATCGAAACCTCTCACATTTCGTACCGTTTATGGATATTCTGCTGCTCCCATCATGAAAAATAGTTTAATTCCCAAACCAGGCTAAGATCTTCCTTTCGTTACCGAGGTAAAGGTTAGGATTAGGTCCCTGTTTAATAAGCTCTAATAGTTATTTCAGTGGAAAGTCCCCAAATCATCCTTACCAAGAGTATGCGTGGGTGTGTTTAGCCGTGCTGACTTGATTTATCCATCTACATTAATGTTTTCAGCGCTTTTCTGATGATGTAACGTGAACTTTAAATCACATTCGAGCAAGCAAAGTTGTCGAACATGCAGAGTCACGGTAACGACTTTCTACTGGGAAAGTGTTGGAACATGACTTTGTTATTCTCTTCTATTTAGCCATAAGTAGAGCTGGGCACAGATGTTGGGCAATTTAGACCTGGCTTTCAATCGACATTCCAATTCATCCCGAGGGTGCTGGATCAGCAGGCTGTTTCTTAATGGACCTGGCTTTCTGACAAGGGAAATTGTGTTGGAAAAGAAAAAAATGGGGGCTCAACAAATTTGTCCTGTACCCAATATTTGGCACTGTGAATTGCATAGATGATAAGTTTCGCTTTACACTGCTCCAGTGAGTGTTTGGGACTGCATTTTGGGGACCCATAAGCCAGGCTCAGTGGTGGCTATTGCAATTGAGAACTGGATATTTGTTTGCATCACTTATTTGAGCACTTAATGATCCAGTCCTGTAACTGATGGGTCTCTTGATTCCTGGCTGAGCTGTTGACCCTGTTGACCACCAGAAAATGTAACTCCTCTGATTAATCTACTTGGTTAAATTAAATTCGACTATCAAACGAGTTGGCAAGCAATTTAATCGATTAGTCAGTGACATCATCACACGTGCTTCTCCCTCTATCTAGGAACGTTTTGACATTGCTTTTTACTAGAGAGTACTGCAGTACTGGAGAATACGATGGCATGAAATCCGTAAGTGTGGGAGAATTTAAAGCAAAAGGAAGGGGTTCGTTTGTACTGGCAGGAAAGTTTGTCTTTAGTGCTAGTTAACAAATGCGAAAAAGAACCTCACGCTGTAAGTGAAGGCTGGTATCTACGTGCGTTTTAGTTGGTGATTCAGCAATTCATAGTTCACATAATCGATGATCCAATTTGATAACCGACATAATTATACAGTCGTTTTGTTGTAGCCCTGCTTGGAAGGTGGCACGCTGTCAAAAGTGGCAGCTCACTGAGCTCTTCGGTACGAGCCTCTCCACCACCATCGTTGGTCTCTGTAGACCGCATGGCCACACGCTTTGTTCTGTGCACTTGTTAGCAGTAGAAGTTGCCGAAGTAGCCGAGCTATGCAGGATGTCCGCGCGCATTTAGTTAAAGTTTCTCGAATGAGTAATAGCATATAGTCTGTTATTAGGGGGAAATGGGAGGCTATTCAGAAATGCTGCAGCAGAGCCAAAACAAAGCAGTAATAATCAACCAGAGCCACAAAGCTCCCACAACACATTTCTCAGGGTGCTGACACCGGCCTGGACACACACACACACACACACACACACACACACACACACATACCCCTTGGTAAACACATGTTTATATTCTGAGGACTTTCCATTCGCTTAACGATTACAGTAGCTTATTAATGCTACACCTATACCTGACCCTAAAATTAATCGAACCTTTTGGCCCTTTTGGCTTTTCATATGGAAGTTGCGTCTTTCATGAACGAGCCGTTTTCCTCATGAAGACCAGCAAAGGACATGTGGTAAGAAACGTGAGATCTTTCTATCCATCTGGACACCAAACACACGAACACGAAACAAGACCATAGTCACATTGTTTTACTAATGACCCCAATTATTTCAGATAAGGCCTACCACGGGGCGTAACATTAGAGAGAGAGAGAGAGAGAGTGGGAGGTGGGAAGAATCTCTGGAGTGCACAAAGCTTTTTCATCCAAAGCAAAGAAACTCTAGCCTCTCTCTCGCTCTTGCTCACCCCAGTCTTAGAATTAAGAATTACTTAATCTAGAGTAGCTGCCTTTTGTTTGGACTCTTCTGATTTCTCTCTCCTCTAAAACCACAGTCATACCAACGCTTGGTCGGTCGAATTTCGCAAATGATATTTATTCCGAAGAAATTGCACAGTGATCAGCGCTTTCTTTTGGAGACTTCCAGTTCAAATCATCACAAGCTTAAACTTTGCGTGAATCTCAAATCTCAAGTGAAGGTTTGACCCTGCAAACCGGCGTCGCACCGCGTTCTTTGAGCTGCTTCCATCATTTTGCCATTCCGCCTGGTCACATTGTTATTGAGGATCTTCCTTAATGTATTTCGAACGTAAGCAATGGTTGATTGATATAAATAAATTGGTTAGCCTTTTGTTTACCTGTTAACTTTCTGCTGCTTCCTTTTTCGTTTGGCCAATTTAGGTCCATTTTATGATCGGATTTCCTAAGCTTCTTAGCTCTAATTAATCCTCCAACTTCATCCAGTTAACCATGGCAGATAGTGCAGAAATTATGACCTTGCATATCTTAGGACGTTTTTCCCTGTCACCAGTCTGTCAGTCTCTGTCTAGCACACCTATTTAGTGGGAAGACTCGAACTTCAAGTCCCTGTTTTGACCGTGGCTTTCTCTCGTTAAAGTGATTTAGACCTGTGTTTCCAGTCTACAGTCACTAGAGGATCATGTCCGAAACGTTAGGCAGCCTTTCCCACGATCTGTCTCTCTCCCTCATTTCTTGTTGTTCTCTGGCTCTCCACTTCTTCTTGTCTCCATTCCTTCGTTTCGTCTTTCACGTCGGCCGGCCGATGCCAAGAATCGCTCGCGTTAGAATGGGTCTCAGACGTCTAAGAACCTGTGGCTCATGTCACAAACGGCACACTGGTCGAGCTTGACAGCATCATGACAGGCATGCGGAAATGCATCTCATGTGCACAATCTGTCGTACTGATGGCAAAGGACCTATGTAACTGAAGGAATCGGAAGTCACGCACACACACACACACACACACACACACACGCACTATTTCTGAAGAGTTTTAAAGTAGAACATTTTCTGGTTGCCGTAGAAATTACTTAAAATGTCCTGAAATCCACGTTCATGAATCCTCTACCAAACCCTACCGCCTTCTCACTGTGGGTTTAGTTAGAATATCGGATTAAAATTCAGAGTTCAATTCATGATTAGTGACAGTTGAAATGCAACCTTTTGCATCTTTATTTTTGTAGCATGGGCTCCGTTTGCCACCCGCTCCTGATATTGTATCAAATAAAATGCACTCCCTCTCTAACACGCATACATGTTATATATCCCGGCTTGCTGTAGTTCTCGTTGGCTTTATCTCTTTATCAGTTCTGAGTGCCACAAGCTGACACTGAGAAACAAAATGTCTTTCTCTGGAACTCGCTCTGCCTCTTCTTTCGTTTTCCTCCTTCATCTCTCTCAATTTTACCACACACAAACACAGTGTCTTGATGAACGCATGTTTTGGGGGGGGCTTTCCGTTGACATATCGAATGCTGTAGTTTGTCAGTGCCACGCCGAACGCTAATCCTAACCCTAACTCTAATCCTGGCCCTAACTTTAACCAAACCCTAGCCCTAAGAATGACCCTGACCCTAGCCCTAACATTAACCGCTATCCCTAAGTCTAGCACTAACCCATGTCACAATAATGATTTTTCTATTCGGTCCTCGCATGGTACTGTAAACATGACACAGGCTCACACAAAATGTCAAGATCAATGTGCTTTTAGTTGCACCTGCAAAAGGTTACCGTGTAAATGTGTGTGTGTGTGTGTTCATTTTATTTGTGCCTACGCAGCACCAAGTTCATATGTGCGAGTGCTCATGTAAAATTAGTCAGTAGTAAAAACTCAAGCTTGCACTTTCACACACAACATATTAAAATAAAACGATGTAGAACCCTATTAATTAGCCACAATTCTAGCTCAGTTGTAACCAAATAACCAAAAAATATTTGCAGATATTAGTCAAGTAATAGTAAATAATGTTATTTCAGTTAAAAAATGGTGAAGTGTCTGGTGTTATATTTACAGAGAGGCACAGAATAGTAGAGGGGGTTACAGAAAGGTACAAAATAGTACAGAAAAGTACAATGCAGTCCGGCGAGGTACGGTGCAATCCAGATCTCGGGCTGCGTCGTGTTTCTTTGTTTTTCAGCGCGAGCAGAAACCATGCCAGGAAGGAGCATGAGGAAGAACGCTATATTTTTTCTTTCCACAGCTGTCCCACTGATACAGTGATCCACATTTTCCTTGTATGTCTCTCCTTTCTAGTAATACAAATTGACTGCGATGTGCTCGCAGACCTCATCATGTGCAAGCAAAGTCCTTGCATGCTCTCGGAGCAACCTGATAGCCATGCAGAGAGATGGGCATGTTTTCTCTTCTGATTAGATTTATCACCAAACAATGGTCTGTTTTGAAATTGAAGTACACAAGAAAAGCAGAGCGCTAATTTATCCCAGTCTCCCTAAGACAGTGTTCGAAATTCTTGCTGAACTCAAAAATATGACGTTTTAAAACCAACCTCGGACGGTTGATTATATTTCTATAATTTGGTTTTGTTGTCTCGGGTCAGATTAGTAAGTGCATCGCAGAGTACTCCTGCAAAGAATGCTTTGTGAAAGTTCCACAGCTTTTGTAATAGTAATTAGATATTAGAGCCTGGGCACAGACTTGAATGGATGGGACATCAGTACCGGATTGTCCCTAACTTTATTATGAATGTACAAACATTTAAATCAGATACATGAGGTTTCTTGACTGGTCCTCCTGTGGGAGTTCCTGACTTAACAAAGATCAGAGTCGGTCCAAATAAAACACAAAACAGTTGTTAATCCCGTAATTAAATATTTTAATAGCGGGTTCACATGTTCGCAGACCTGCTCATATACGTAAATGGAACACGTTATGAAAGGAAGCGGAGGTGTGAGCGATTGCTGCCAGGTCGGGTTCACTGGTAATGGCAAGGCCTGGCTCATGCGATGTTGAGAAAGGAGAGGGAATCCTTTTTACTTTCTGCGCTCACCAGGATTTTTTGGCTGAACTGATGATGTACGTCTTCAGGGGTTTAGCCGTGTGCACCGATGAGCCAAAACACTGACACTCACAGATCGAACATTAAATAAAAACGATGAGCTTGTTACACAGTCTGGGATATATTAAATGCTAATTGAAACGTCAGGTTTTTAGTAGACATGTTGGATGCAGAAGAAAGGGGCAGGCGTTAGGTCCCAAGTGATTTCTAAATCGTTATGGCCAGGCAGCTGGGACGGAGAATCTACAAAATGGCAGGCACGGTGGGTAGCACCGCCGCCTCACAGCAACAAGGTCCTAGGTAAAATCCTAAGGTGAAATCCCGGGAATCCCAGCCTGAGTTCTTTCTGTGTAGAGTCTGCATGTTCCCCATGTGTCTGTGTGGGTTTACTTCGGATATTCCGGTTTCCTCCCACAGTCCAAAGACATCCCTTAGGTTAATTAATCACGCTGAATTGGTATTGACGTATGAACACACGTGACTGGTCTCAAGATAACTTCGATAGGCCTGAAACGGTCCCAATCAACACTGGTTTGATTCCCTACTGCAAGTGGTTCAAGGCGTTGGCGCCCAAGGTTCATTCATACACTTGGTGTGAATAGAGGAAAGTTCCACAATTCGTGGTGCATCACACCCAGCTGAGTACAGAACCAGTCTGCTTCTCTAGTGCTCTATTGGATGCGCCTACTATAAGCATTTGAGCACCTCGGATCTACCCTTCCAAAAAACTTTCAAACTTTGTCGTATTGTTTTTTTTCTTTCTGTATTCCAATACAGACACTGAGAAATAATTATATATCATCTGCTGCTAAAACAATGCTTTATCTGATCTAATAGTGGCCTAAGACTTTTGCACAGTGCTGTGTGTATATATATATATTTATTTACTATATATAAGTACTATATATAAATCAAGACCTGAATTTGAAATTCCCCTCCTATGTCCCTAAGGCATTTCTAGGTTTTTCTGTGGACAAGCAAAATCACGTTTTTGGAGCAAAAGTCATCTATTGTAAAGCTTAAATAGACGTTTAGTAAAGCGGGTATGGCAATACATGTAAAGTCATTCATGACTGATATGACAACAAAACACCCGTAAGACCCAACACAAACAACTTAGGAATCAACTACGATTAAATGTGCCGTGGTTGCAAAGTAGGTGTGGGATCATTTGCAATTGCCTCAAAACAAAAAGTCATGTCCTGCGGTACGCTTCTTTGGCTGTGATTCAAGCCGGTCTTACCACAGGTATGATACCAAAAAAAAAAAAAACCAATCCCTCAGGAGTGCAGACGGCTCAGGCTGCATTAATCGCCCCCTTCTTACAGACTGTGCAAACACTTAATAAACACTCGTGCTGTCTGAGCAGAGGGTGGAGGTGCTTAATTAAGTAGAAAATCTATTGGGGATAAGACAGCATAATGGGCTGTACTTAATGATCCTAATCTGCTCACGTGATTCACATATGACACGTTATGATGGAAACACAGACTGTAAAAGCAGGGTTAAATATTGCTGACATCATAGTAGATCCCTACTGAATGCTGGAGGGTTTAGTTGTCCAATAGAAAAGGGAAGGTTTGAAAAGACAGGTTATTCTTTTTTTGTTTGTTTGTTTGTTTGTTCTGTGTTAAAACTGCGACCTGATTGGGCTGGAGTGCAATTCAGCGACTTTGCTTGTACTCGTACCCTTGCGTTAAGTGGTAAAATGCACTTATAGTGGCTGGAATAAAGTACAATTTGAGCACATTTGCAGTGATTTATATCTGTGTGGTCAAAGCTAAAGCTTGTAAGAGAACAGAGCTGCTCTCTTGCTTTAGCAAATGTTCCTATGCGCGCTTGTTTTTAATTCTTAGACAGATAGATTTCTGTGATAGATGATAAATGTGTTCAAACTGTTGCAGAGAAAATCTTTAGCCATGTTCGTTAGTAATGTAGTTAATTACAGCTCTGGAAAAACTAGCGAACGCCCCATATTTTCTTAAAATCAACATATCTGCGTGTATCTGCCGAATTCCGACACCAGAAGCAGCCACACCCGATTCTGCTTAATGAGCCACTGATTGAATCACCTGAACCAAAGCTTGCGTACTGCGCAAAAGTGCAAGACACAAAAGTTGTGATTGAAATAATGATTTATGAAAATTCCCAAGTAAAAAAAATATCTAGACGTGTTTTCTTTTATTTAAATTATTAATGGCGGTCTGAAAACACAGCGTCTTCGGTTCACGTGTCATGACTGCTAATAAATTGTTTTTTTATTTGGAATTTAACTAAAGTGTTGCGTTTCACATCACCTACAAATAGTAAAAGTGTTTTGTAGTGCTCTTAATCTTTCCCAGAGCTCGGTGCTCAGTGGAACAAGAAAGATCAAGAAACACGTTTTTCGGGGAATCTTCTCCCTCAGCCCACGCAGCCATTCAGCAAGTCCTGAAATACCTGTTCACTGCATTTTGCTTCAGATACATGATTCAACTTATGGATTTTATACAGAAAAAGGGGTTTACATGCCTGTATATGCTTGCATACTCCGAGTAGTCTCGATGACTAAACAGCTAAGTGAGTCAGGGTTCTGCTCAAAGCGAACGAGCGCTTTCTAAGAAGTAATAAGACATAACATGAGTGGCACAACCCAGTCTGACTAAGCACTTCATATACCGGCAGTTTTTTGGGTTTTTATTTGTGCGTGAAAGACCAACTAAACAACTATACAAACAAGTGGTTTTAATCTTTTTTTTTTCTTTTTCAATTGCCAACAATGGACACGTCGCTTCGTGTCCATCCATAGCAAAGTGTGGGATTTTGTTTTGCTTCATATCACCTTATTTTCATCAGTAACACGGACCTGTAGAACCTAGTTCCATTCATGTTACAGATCATTATCCAGAGTTTCCACGACTACATACCAAAAGGCCAAAGGTGTATTTTGTCTAGCAACTGTCAGTCATCTTCGTATTTAGCATGGTTTTGTGCTGCTGAGACGGTGCCTTCCACTTCTCTGTTTACTTTTTGTAGATACTGAGCCTGACGATGAAGCTTTTGTTACTTCTGTGAGGAACGTTTGGGAGCGATTAGCGGTCAGGAGCCTACCCGAAACTATTGTGTACAAATAGAGCAAATACATGTGCCATCATAAGCCAAAGTCTGGGAAATAATTTTTATATTTCAATTTGGAGTTTTCCCTAATTCAGATCATTTATATGTATATATATTAATCCCAGTGTGGAGCGGACTGGGTCCTCTCTGTGTTTGAGTGGGTTTACTCCCACAGCCCAAAAGACCTGTGTGTTAAGTCATTTGGTGTCACTAAATTGGCCCTTAGTGTGTGACTGTGTGTATGTTTGCCCTGCGATGGATTGGCACTTCGCCTAAGATTGTTCCTGCCCTCACGGCTGGGGTTGCCAGGTGGGCACCGGCTGGCCCATGGCCACATGTGGATTAAGCAGAACATAATGGATGGCTATATTTTGAAACATGTTCTTTCTGTGAGATTTTATTTCTATAAAAAAAAATTCTGTAGGATATTTATAGAAAAAAATGTATCTAATATAATATACGTAGTACATTCCGTACTTTAGATTCCTAGTTCTTCTTTTGTGGTTTATAGCGCACACCGTGTTAGTGCGTTATCACAAGCGAATCAGCCGGATTGTTTGCAGTGTGGGTGGGTCGCTGATGTATGAACTCTGAATTTCTGTTCGAATTTGGGCTCCAAAAATAAATTCAAACACACCATTTGATGTTCGAATTGTTTCAGCCACTGTATGACAGTCCTGGGTTACTAAATAATACAAAAGGGTATCTCCCGTGACCCGTTCGTCCCCGGTGATCAGTCTTCCTGCGCCCAAACCCCTGCGAAACGCTTGTGTTCCTGCTGATCCTGCTGTGTTTTTTTGTTTGTTTACTCTCATTACGTCTGAGGCCAATTACTATAGCAAAAGCAGACACACAAAAACAGAGGAGCGAACAAAGCCACATTCCCCTCCTACATGATGTCATCAGCCAGCTACAATCCCGAGTGGGCACAGGTGCACTTAATTGTCTGCAAAGTGTAACAAAAAGCCGTGCTCACACAACAGCCGTGCCGGAGTGCTTCACACTCATTAACCTCACTTACTCACCCGCACAATTATGAGCCGATATTGACTCATGTTCAATTGTTTCTTTATCCTTTTCGTCTCACCAGTTTTATCTGGTGTTTATTCTTTTAAGCTCTCTCATTCTCTCTCTCTCTCTCTCTCTCTCTCATTCTCTCTCTCTCTCTCTCTCTCGTTCTCACACACACACACACACACACCATGCATGTGCTCACA
>JAUZST010011725.1:0-11769 GCA_034779995.1 Parotocinclus haroldoi
AAATTACAGGTATATAACAGGATTTGTTTCTGTACTTTAGGATTCGGTCCCAATAAGCGGCTGCTCCCATTAACCGGGTTCGGCGCCCTTCCAATTGTCCTTTGGTGTGAACTATTTGGTTTGAACTTCTTTCACATTTGGCGATAAAATCTCTCTCTGTCTCTCTCTCTCTCTCTGTCTCTCTCTCTCTCTCTCTCTCTCTCTCTCTCTCTTTCTCTCTGTCTCTCTCTCTCTCTCTCTCTTTCTCTCTGTCTCTCTCTCTGTCTCTGTCTCTCTCTCTCTCTCTCTGTCTCTCTCTCTCTCTCTCTCCCTCTCTCTCTCCAGGTAATCGGAGATGTGTGTGGCATCATGTCGCAGATTTCCGGACTGAAGTACGGTTCTGACCACCTCCCCTCCCCACATCGTACCCTTCCTTCACATGCCCATCTACATTCCAGACTGATGCGTGCGTTGTTGTTTTCCCTTTTAATGGATTCGTGCACCGATCCGTCATATTTATTTTGTTTCTTCCCTTTACACGAGTTCTGCTTCAAATGCGGCACGCCGCCCATTCATCAAAACGTCATTTGTTTGTTTCGTGATATAATTTTCATATGCAGATGTTTTTTTTTTTTGTTTGTTTTTTTTTATATATATATATTTTATTAAATTCTTTCCAATTGAGAAACCTCATCAGCTTTCTTCCATCTGTGTTATTAGATATGTTGAGGGACGTAACGTTTTATTATTAAGCCTCCCGAATGCCCGTGTTTAAGATTTTTCTCTAATTTAGTCCCCGTATAAGGGAACTGCAGTCCTGCTTATACGTCCTCATTTGTGGACACTTTTATACGAATTTTTATCAAGCCCATAGGTGTGGAAACTTTATACAGACAAGAACTGCTTTCTTTTTTGTACAGCATGCTAATTCGTTTACTTATCAAACTAATCCCAAAACTTATACTTACATGACTCATGCCATATATAACATCAAACCTATATATATATATATATATATATATTATAATACGTATTCAGAATAAATGTACATACTGTTAGGACAGCTTTTATTCTGTTTTGTGGAGATTTTTGCCGGCTGATAGCTCACAGAGTGCCCTTACAATCTTACAATCGAATTCTTCTGTTTCTCACGCCAAAAAATTCACGCTGCAACGAGACGGCCTTTAGGACCTGTACCGATGCACAATGGGTATTTTACCTAATGTAAACAGGTATGTCTGAGTCATCGGTCCTTTGGAATGAAAGAGTCAAGTGCAGTTCTTTAACCTACCCAGAACTGCAATAGCCTAATAAATGTTATATGATCTCATAATGTACTTCTATATGTGAGGTTAAATTGAGTGGGGGCGTGGTTTATCATCACCTTTGGTTCGTTTACACATGGGGCTGTGCTGCCTTACTGTGCAGAACTCTTGATATTCCCTGTTTACAAGCATCAGCTGTAGAACTTCACCACCCAACCATCAGTAACATCCTGGAAACACCACGCAAACTTTCTAACTTTGATATAAGGTTTTGTTGGATCCCAGGTCCCAGGAATTGCTGGTAATGACATGCCAGATGAAACAGAAACAGGAAACTGTTAGGCTTGGCATAGACCAAGTGATGCCAAGCCTTGAGTGATGTTCTGTGTGAAGTGCAAATGGCAAACTGTATGGAAAAGGCAGACCAGAAGGAAAGTAAATGCCCAGTTCACCCCAATATGAGCATCAGACCGACTGCATACCTTGAAAACCCATGGTACGACGTGGACCAACCAAACAAGCATTTTCGCTGGTCACCTGGCAGATTATGGTAACACTCCGTCTCCTTTACTCCAGTATTACAGATTATGAAGCCCCTTGGTGCTATTCCAGCGTACTTTAGCGTGTTCAGTTCACACAATTTGCAGGGGGTTTTGTTTATGGTAGCAGGAACTCTCCAGGCTTTCATGGACATGGACATATCCCATTTATAGCTGGTTTAAAAACAGGAATATGTATATAACACAAATGCGAGCTTCTACATATAGAATTATAGGATCATAGTTGTTCATGCTATGTTGTAGAATTGCTGGGAGACGACAGAGGACATGGATGCACCTGATGGTGTGATGAACATGTCCATGCTCACATTACAGAAGTGCATGGATAGGACCACTATGTTTCGTACGATATGGTACGACGAGGTGGCCATGCGTTTCCATTTCACATCTCTGAGTTAAAAGGGGCGGGTTTTTACGCCCCGTGATAACCTGATGCCGTGTTTAAGACCTGGGTGATCGTATTTTTTAGGCGAATGGGGCGTCGGTTCGGATGAACGTCAGACGGCGTAGCAATACCTGTAGCAATATCACTGAATGCTCCTAAATCCAGACGGCTATTACTTTTAGGTAGCTTTTTGGGCAGCTCGACGGGAGTGTCACCGTTTGCGTCAGTGGACTCGGTTTGCGTACTTTGTTTATAGGTTAGGACAGATCTACAACTCACCACTGATCTTATCTTATTACAGTAATTGGAAAACCTGTAGGAGTATTCCTCCCAGCTCGTTTATAGCGGCCGACCTGGCGCGTGTTGATCAAAGTTTCATTTCTAAAGAAGCATGCCCTTTCATCCTTGTGAGTGTATGCAAGGCGCATGCTAAACAAAGGTCTGTTCCATTGTGTGTGTGTGTGTGTGTGTGCCTGCTTACACGTGCACAACCCTCGCTTTTCGCTTTTACTACAGCCATCCAACGCGTGCGCCGTCTCTTTCTCCAGAGCGCGCACACACACACAGAGCATACCACAATGCATATCATTTACCGTCCGAAATGTTTGACTGCTGTTTTTAGGAAGCGTTCCCCTTCCTCATGGTCCGTGTTGATTCAGAATAACAACCCAGATCCCTTCGACAAAAAGATTCGTGCCGATCTCTTGAAAGACGACTCCATTCCACAGTGGGGCCTCGGTGCGCCCACACGAACGACCGTGTTCCGAACAGAATTCCGTCGTCATTAGAAGAACCGTCTATTCTTAGGACGGCGTGATTAATCCTAAACGTTCTTGCCAACTAGTTCTTACTTATGTTTTGGAATGTCCTCGCTTTTCCCTTAGCCGCATTTACCCTGTCAGTCTGAGTTTGAACAGCAGTCCGGTTTATCCTCCGATCGAGTAACTCGTGTGCGGTTAAAACCTGCCATGGCCATTTGGTTAACCAGTGGCTCCATTGGAAAACCAGAGGGGTGACCAAGGCATTCTCGGCTCCATTAGAACTGGGCTCCTTTTGTTTTCCGTATATATATCTTCTACATCTCTGTCATGTGAGGAGGTGGATTTTAATCACTGGTTTTGGCTGAAAATGAGGATGCCTCTCACACTACCATTGTTCAGGCTGTTCATTCAGCATTGCAAATGTAACCGTGAGATCAAGCCCCTTTGTCTACACAAGGCAGAGCCAGGGCATTGTGATGTACAAGGAAAAGCGAAGTTATACGTTTCGATTTTTAAAAAGTACTTGTTTTTTTATTTCATCTTCCAGGAAAGCATTCTACTGAGACCACTTTTTCTCCCGCCCACCCTGGATTTGAATATCTAATTTTATCCTGGGATATTTTTATTAAATGGGCAGATTTTGCTACGAAACAGAGACCTGGGTGCAGAAGAATTGAGTCTCCTGGTGATGAGGTAGACCTTCCAGAAACTGTTATGATTGGAAATCGTGGCCAACGTTCAGACAGACTGCAGTGAGGGCATCTCCCAATCTGATCCGTCACGTGATATCCGCAATGTTCAACAATTCATCTTTTCTGAATTTGATTTTTGTTTCCAATTCAAAAAGGAAAGAGGGCTGGTTGGTTCCAGGGTCCGGACCCTAGCGCTGCCAAGCTGTAACTGGCATGTGAAAACCCACAATGGCTTGGATTGTACATTATACGATTCTATCAGGTCTCCTGAAAAAGCTTTGGGACACTATTAAATGGGTTGTTTTAGCAATGGTCTGATTATCATACAGAACACACTGTTGGAGATTGAACCCAAAAATCTTAAACTTTATGATCTTTATTCCAATCTTTGAGTGCTAACATGCCTTGGCCTTTTCACCCTGTTCCCCTTCCTGGCCTCTTCCCTTCTGACTGTAGAAGGATCAACTTGGCGTCCTGATGAGCCAGGACATAGAATCTGTGTTTTTCTCATGATGCTTTCACTATTTTAATACTGCATAGGCATTTTCTGGGCCGTAAGGGGACTGGGAAATACTGATATATGACCATTGTTCCATTGCGCAAAACAATGGCGTCTTATCGGAGGGTGGCTTAAGACTTTTGCACAGCAGTGTAAATGGGGACGTATCTGTTAGCTAGCCTGTAACCTTTAAAGTGCCGGCTGCTGTCACTTAATAGAAAACATAGCCAGTTGTGAGATGTGGTCTGACTTTTAGGATTCTCTTGAAAACTAATAACAAGTAATTACCATTGACAATAAAACAATGTACTTTTGGGTACTCTTGGTGTCTTATCAAGAAGGCTCAGCAGATATGCGTAATAAGGGGTGATATGGCAGTAAGGTATTAAGTCACTTGGCGGTCTGTCAATCACATTAGAGTACTGTGCAAACATTTAGGCCACCATTATGACCATATACATAACATGTTGTCAGCGATTTTATTTTCTAGATTTAGCATATTTCCGCCTTAAGGCTTTGTTCTCCTTTCTGGACAAAGGACTGTGTGGAAATGTCCTGAATTATCGAACTGTATTGTAATAAAGATGAGAAATAAGCTTCAATATATCATGGTCGTTATACCACGGCTTAAACAATGGGATATCTAACTAGATTAAATATGAGCCATCAAGTCTGTCCTGTTAATCAGATGCCTGACTAAAGTACCTAGAACCAAGAGTTCAATTGTTAAACAAGCTTTTTGGGCCTTTCTGGAAAACAGAGGGTGCAATAGTCATGAACACAGGGACCGAACAGTCACTGGAACACGAGCCGAACAGGCCACTTATTCCACCTTATCAATTAGTGCCAATCTCTAGCCTTTTCAGGGAGGATCAAAGGTTTCCCCCACACCTTCCTGTGGGAATGTTATCATTATCTGTGAATCGGTACGATCACAGTCAGCGTAATGCTTTAGTCTGGCACAGGTTGCCCTTCCCTAAAACTTGTTTTTCCCCACAGCAACGGTAAGAGATCGTACCTCATCGGACCTGAACCTGTATGTCTAGCTCTCTCGTTAGTAAGGCGGTTAGATGTGATAACAAGTGATAACTAGTTGCTCCTAAGTTTGATGTGGCCTGTGGTTTAAGCGGCAGTGATGCGTAATATAGGGTGAGTGAGCATCTTTAGATAATAACACAGGGAGGTGATTAGCAAGCAATTGTAGTAATTGTATGGTTCGTCGTTGTTGCGGTTGCAGGCAGAATGAACGCAGTTGAGAACATTGACTAAGGACCTCTGCAAACATCATTTAACTTAGCCTGGATGCGTGGAATCATCGTCGTCGTATTTGTTTGGTTTTTTTGTTTGTTGTTTTTTGGTTTTTTTCCGACAATAAAAATGGAATGACTCTGCTCAGGACGATGCGTTTCCTCCAAAACCTCCAACCACGTAACTGAGTAAGATCGCTCAGATATGGTAAATATTATCCCTAGGCTCATACGCCCGCCACACCCATGTTTTTGTGGCTTGGCTGTCACCGGTATCTACACACAGCACAGGACTCTCTGGCTAGAGAAGTGTTTTCTTTCGTGTAAGGAGTCAGAGCACCGCAGCCACGGCTACATAAGAGCAGCAAGAAAAGTAAATCGCTTTGATATTTAAAGCAGATACCTAACACTGATCCACAAAGGATGCATTTCTAACTCTTGCATCTCCGAGTGCCTTTACCAGGCCCCCCGGTGGATGGCTCAACCGAGGAGCTGACAGTTTCGGAGTGCTGACTGATGTTTTTGGGTTGGACCCGGGATGTATTTTTATAAATGCTAAATGTTGAATAATGCAGCCTTTTTTTTAATAGACGTCTTCCCCTGTCTGCTGCTCCCAGCCTGGGACCGTGTGCGCTGCTCTTATTCTTCGGTTGCCTGTGCCAGGCTTTTTCGAGTTTTGTCGCTGATGGTCAGTGAGCAGTGCTTCCCGTCCCCTCGCCGTACCGTGCCTCCTTCTCTCCGAGCAGTGGGAATGCAGATGTGTGGTGGGATCAGTTTGACTAAAGTTCATTTGTCAACGTGCCACGTGGATTTTCTGTTTTGCTCCACATTTTATCCGAAGACTTAAAGTAAAGTGAAGCCACCCAGCAGCCTCGCCTGTCAATCGCGAGCTCACCTACGGCACTGGATCTGAATAAGTGTGTAGCTCATTACTCCTGAGATAAGGCTAAACGATGGCTTGGATGAACCACAGCACGCTGAGGACAGGCCGACTCCGCACAGGCTCTGTGCAACATCAGGGTTCGGCTGGTTGGTCTCTGGAGCTGTGAGGGGACGGCGCAGGTCTGGGAGTCATGCTGACCGAATGTCACCGGTCAACAGACAGGCAATGAAGGACAACAGAATTTGCACCTAATTTAACGGGCTGGAATAGCGGTTAAGATGATTTATGAAGATAGATACGAACCGGAATCAACCTCTGCCAAGCTGCCACTGTGGGGTCCTTGAGCAAAACCCCTAGCCCACGATTGCTTGGACTGTAAGCCTCAGTAAGCCGTTCTGGATAAGGGCGTGTTCTGAATACGGGAAATGTGAAGGGTGACTTTGGAAGGACTTGATTTGATGTTGATTTCGATTCGATGCATCACAGACAAACCTGTGTCCAGCACCAGCAGGGTTGTGTCTACAGGTGGGCGGGGATGGACAGAGGAATATTCTGGCCACTGAAAAATCACTGTTGTGGCCATTTTTGAGCATTCAGTTTCAGTTGGGTCTGCGATTAGTCCTTAAAAATGGAAAATGTTCCGAAAACGCAGTCGTTGAGTTAATTCTCTACCTCGAACTACACACTACATAACTAAACGTTAGGGGAGATTTCACTATGAAGTATGAAGTAGCCCCTAATGTTTGTGAGTTTTGAACTTAAGACGACTTCCTGTTCCCTACATAGGTGCACTACATGGGTATGTTTGGTCACGATGACTTATGCTACTTAATGAGCCTAGTACCTAGTGCACTCCAATGAAAATGAACTGGAATTTGAGCCAGCCAGTGCAGCTCTCAGCAGAGACTAGCAAACAGGTCCGTGTCACAGTGTTTATAATAAATTAACATCCTCTATTTGGCTTTATGCAATTAGCTTACATCCATTGTGCAAAGCCAGTGTAAAAACTGCATCTCCTTTAGTAATGTGTCACTCTCAGATTGTGTTTATTATCATGTTTAAATCACGGCTCGTCGCTGTTACGGTATTTAAGATGTCATAAACTTTACACGTTACAAAAACAAGATTGATGTACAGGATTGCGCGAAAGAAAGGAAGATTTTTCATTGCATCTGCTACTCATGTTGGGTCCAGACCCTGTTGAGGACCATCATACGTATGTTCATCATACAAGCACTGCCGCCTGACCCTGAGCCTTCTGCAGAGCCAGAACAAAATTTGTCTCACAAGTCAGAAGTCACAAGTCTCCGTTTCATACATATGCCAATAATGAGACATAATCACAGTGTCCAGTACTTCTCCGATTATTGCTGGGTTAAAGCAAACAGACCGAGGATCACTGAAGTATTCCTGAGTTACATACCACACAGATAGAAGTAACATGCATGCGTAGAGGGAGTTCCTGATGCTCAGCTCGCGCCAGCATGGGAGAAATGATGCCAGACTAGAGTGCGAACGCCAAGAGACAGTTAGAGGGGCGTACGGACAAAAAAAGGTATTGTTTAGATGGGATTAATGCACTGTATAAATATAAAATAGAGCACTCGATGAGTAGAGGTGGGTATTGGAAAGGACTTGGTACGATTATATCACGATACACGATACGATGCATTTTCAGATTGTTTCAGACTTAACACGTCGTCCGAGAGATATTTTATACTTGAGACAAATTTTGAGCAGAAAATCAATAGACGTCATGTGTTGTGATAATCAATATCACAGTACGTTGCTGTATCGTTGCTCTTTTTTTTGTTGAGGGTCTCGATTTTTGCGTGACGCATGGGAAGTGCAGTCTGTGCTCTCCTAGCACGTTACACCCACTTTTCAAGCATTTAAAAAGAGAAGGTAGATTGAACATAATCTATAATGACGTCATACATTGCTGGCTTGAACATAATTTCAGTTTAAACTAGAAAATGCAGCTCCCGGAGGAACTGCCCATGTGCGGAGCATCGGTGCCGCTGGTGTACTAAATAGCTGTTTTTGGCATCGCTCGTACAGGATTGCAAATGTTTTCAGACACTTAGGATACGCGAAGCAGGGTGTTCTCAAACGAAGCCTACGCCACCGCTTTACAACGATTATGTGACGTTAAGAACAGATAAGGTTCACCTGAGTAAAGTGAAGATATGTGCAAAAGGGCAGCTCCCCCCCCACACAAAAAAGCAAGCAGGTAGTAGCTTCTGTTTCATGGCCTGTCCTATAAGAGCAGAGGAATTTAGACCCTGAACATAATGCTTGGCTTGTTTTGCCAAAGCTTGATGCTTTACCAGTTGACTTCCCTTTTCCAGTCTAATGCTCACTGCTTATAGTAGCATGGGGAGAGTAGGAGAGACAGACCCAGGGGGAAGTGTATCTCCACACTTGAACGGACAGTTCAAAGGAAGCGCTGCAGATCAGAGCGAGTGCTTAACTTTCTTTTTCTTTTTCTTTTTTTTTTTTTTAAGGCTCGGCGTGTCTGTCTCTGTAAGCGAGTGTGTTTGGATATATGTATGTTTGGCTTTTCCACTGTGCAGTTTGAGTGCGTAACTTTTCCACCCTTTTTTTTTTTCCTTTTTTGATTGCGCTACATCAAAGCAGCCGTAGCCACCATTGCCTGTCCACGCAAATCATATTTTAAGCTGACTGAGGTCAGCTCCGTCCACAAAACCCGTCTTCAGATGCTCCTGAGCCTTCTGCCAACGCAAAGTATGTATAGAGGATAAACACCACGCTTCCTGGCTGCAAATCCATATACTATTTCTAATTACACTAATTAGACTTCTCTGTTATTGCATCTACACTCGTTCTTCATTCAATTTGAACTCGAACCACGCAAGCCTGGACCCTCAGTACGTCCCTTATTTTCCACAGTCCTCCTAAAGGAACGCCGTCTCCGAGCCAGGGCTTATTGTCCAGCATTAATGTGCGACCTCACAGTCAGGTTCCAGGCTGCCGATCAGATTTCACCTCAAAGTTCAGTTTGTTTGACTCATGTGATCGCTCTGTGCCGTACATGCTTTGGGGTAAAGGGGGAGGTGGACGGGCAATTTGGCATCGTGTGAGCACCGCTTGAGAAGTAAAGGCCGGTGTAAGCAGCATAACATTTGGTTCTATTGTGTAAAGCTACTGCCTTTGACCGTTCATATACCTGCATTTCTAGCACGATGAAAGGTCTTTTGTGGTTGAACTGTAGGTTTATCTTCAGATGGGCCTTGTTTAAACAGAGATAACCAGCCGTAACGGTTAATCAAGGTTTTTTTTTTTCACTAGTTCAAAAGGTGCAGTGTACAGACCCTTGTCTACTTCAAAGCCCGTTCTAACTAGGCGCATGTAAATTAGCGTTTCATACGGCCCGCATGCCAACTGATTCATTTTCTTCTGCATCACTCGGTCCGCCTCCGTCGCCCAAGTCATTCTTAATGACAGCCCTGTAGTGGTGATGTTTATTTGCCTAAGCTATCACTTCCTTTAAAAGCCTTGCCCCTGGTGGGTATCTCCCATGCAAATTCTAAACAGAACCCTCTGTTATCTATTTCATTTGGAATCGCTTTCCTTCCCTCCCCGTCTTTCCCCCCCAATTCTCTCTTTTTCACTCTTGTTCACACCCGTACACGCACTGCAGCCGTCCAAATGGACAGGCGCACATACATACCTCCTCATGGACCGCAGCAATAATTGCCATAAGCTTCCCACTTGCTTTCTTTTTCCATTGTCCTCGCCAGAGTCTTTGGTCTGGCTTGAGATAAATGGATAATCACTTCAAAGCAAACTGCTAAGAGTTTAACCCTGAGCTGAAAGAGGCAGCAGACAATACAGTAATTGAGAAGAGTTACTGGTCGGCGGCTCGCTCTGGACACGGGGGACGGAGACACCCTCGAACGTCGTTGCTTTTAACGCTATTTAGTTTTTGCGAGCGTGCCTGTTTTTATTTCCCCCCCGAACATGAACTCATGGGTTTAAAAATCGTTCAAGAAAGCGAGGCGGTTGCTACGGCGCTGAAAGCCTTAGTAATATGGTTCCAAGCTCTGAATTTGCTGACGAATTCTTGCCATTTCTGTGCGAAATTGCTATTATGAAAGCGACTCGAGTCAATATTTAGGTTGACACGTGGCTGCGTCCACTCTCATCAGACTTTAACGACAGCCTTCTCTTCTACACCCTTCACATTCTTATGGTCGTAACGTTGTAATTACCGCTCTGTGCTAAGGCTAGACTTTGTAGTCTGCATAACACCATCTAGTCAACAAGTGGCAAGCAAAATCAAGAAGACTCGAGTCCAATTGTCTCTATGCATGAGCGTTTGGACTGTAAACGATCCGTCGTGGACTCTAATCCCTTAAGCGTGGCTTCCTGCTGCTAACCTGAATTGAGGTGCAGTTTTTTTTTGGTTTCAATTGCGGATTCTGTCGGGTGTAGATAAGCAAGGCTTCATTGTTAGGTTTGATTGCTCGGGACGATTAGGAGAAAACTTCTGCACAGTGTCAGAAGTGGACGCTGCGGTTTAGCAGGAAGCATGAACGGGGACATTGTGCTGATGACCCTGAGTAGATATAGATTGGACACCGTGCTACCACATGACACGGTGGTAAATCCCAAACTCATTTCTTTTATGATATCCTGTTCCTTAAGGTTAATGTTCGACATCAAAGGGACGATTTCTTTGAGGTTTGATGGGGGATGGGATCGGTTAGCTGTTTTGAAAAAAGCAGGGCAAACTTTTGTTGGTGGTTTGATGTTTGCAGAGATAAGGAGCAGACTTGTTGGCATGCAGGTTATTTATTTCTTTTTGTTTTTAGGTCAAGAAAGATGCAGGCTTAACGAACATCGTGCAAACAATATCAAATGGTTTATATTTTAAATGTGATTTAAAGGATAATTGTCCGTGTGAAAGATTTCAAACCTCGGTACTCCAACTGGTACTCCAACTATAAGTTTAATGTCATCCTCTTTTTAACAATAAATGTATTTCAAAGGGAATATATATTATTTTAGAAATAGATCTTAAGGTTCTACTAAATAGTTCTTAGTAAATTAAGGAATACAAACTATTCTTGGACTATTGTTGACAATCTACTACTACTACTACTATTATATAATAATATAATAATAATAATAACAATAATACTATTATTATTATTGTTATTATTACTATTATTACTATTACTATTACTATCATATATCATTATTATTTATTTTTATTATTACTATTATTATTATATATTATTATTGTTATTACTATTGCTATTATTTCTCTTATTATTATATATTATTATTATTACTATTACTATTATTATCATATATTATTATTATTTATTTTTATTATTACTATTATTATGATATATTATTATTGTTATTACTATTACTATTATTATATATTATTATTACTATTATTATTATTATTATATATTCTTACTATTATTATTATATATTATTATTGTTATTACTATTACTATTAT
>JAUZST010011726.1:0-11769 GCA_034779995.1 Parotocinclus haroldoi
GTCCGTCAAGAGAAGGCGTCAGATCCCACTGGATAAGTTCTTCAAACGTTGACTGGAATTGAGTAAGAACTTGTTTTACTAAAAATGTAAAAGTTCTGCAAAAACCCGCGAAACAGGAAAAATCCGGGATATATTTTTTTCCATAAATATTTTTTTGAAAACCCGTGATGAGTCATGAGTCGAAAGGTGAACCGCGAAGTGGCGAGGGAACACTGTATATATATATGTATATATATAGGGTATATTTAGGTCTGTTTCTTCACCTCCTACTTTACTGCTCTCATTTATGGCGAAAGGTGTAAGTCTGATCGGATCTAGTCTGATTTCGAAGCCATACATGAAAAGTGGCCCAGTTTAGAGCTGAAACTGTCGAAGCATTCGATACAAAAACCCCATACGCGTCTCATACGATATAAAAGATTGGATTTTTGTTGCCTCTTGTGTGATGGACGTGGCCTAACGCGCGCCTGCTTCTTAACCCGGCACGTCAGCCTCGTGCACCGAAACGGAGCAAACACAAAAACTCGACTGCGGTTCATCGAGTTGAAAGGCAAAGCGAGTCTGAATTCATTAGCGGCCCACACAAGCTCACTCGTCTTGTTTAAACTTGACACTCGGAGCAAGTAAGCTTTACTCATTGAAAAACGTAAGCCTGCGAGGCTTGGTCAGGCGCGGGAAATGACAAATCAATCCGCTTCCTTTCCTTCATCATTGATTTACATTAAAGTTTAAAACCGAGCTCCGATATCGCTCGCTACAGAGAGCGGATAGCTTTCAGCACGGCTCTCGCTCCAGACTGCTCTGCTCCCGACGCCGGGTCAGGTACGAGGAATCGCAGGTACACAGGGGTGCGCAAAAGTCTCAGGCCACCTTTAGATCAGAAGAATGGTATAATGACCATGCACAGGGTGAGTCAAAAGTCACAGGACACGCCGCGCGCTGGCGTCGTGGAGGTTTTCGCAAACGATGCCAAAAAACCGCTGTTCACATTTCTTCGTCGGTACAGGTTCTCAGTTTCTCTGAATTTGGCCATGAGGGGTAACAGCGCTGTGTGAATTTGCTGATCTTTGTCGGGGTCGCTTCTTGGCGCTTTCGTTGCTAGGATACGGCAGCTGCGTTCCCCGGACATCAGAATCATTCGTTCCCTCTTGGGTTACCTGTGACCGTTTTAAAACGTTTTAAAGTTTGTGTTGATGACGTTCGAACCACAAGAGATATTGCAAATCTGATTGCGGCAATCGATTTCTGAGACAAGTCCCCTCTTCTTTGATACGCCACATGACCATGTTCCCATTGGAAAAAGTGCCCAATATGGCTGCCTTCACGATAGAGCCAAGTTTCAAACGTAGCCTAACAGACAAGCTCATTACGTGCTTGGGTATTTACATGTCATTTTTCCTTGTTTTTCGGAAATAAAAGGGTGTTACTGACTCACCCCGGATTCTTTATTAGGAAATTTATAGGCAGCATTAAAAAACTGGTAGCAGCCCCTAGCAGAAATCCCTTTTTTTTTCCGGAAGAGGAACAGGGTGAAAAGGCTAAAATGTGCTAAAGCGCCCCAAAACTGGATGATGTAGAGACGACTCGTACGTCACGTGTGTTCATCATACCGGCTCTGAAACGACAAATCTAACGTTGGCTTGAGACTTTTGCGAACGTACATCCAAACACAAACTGAACAAAGCCCGTAATAATTTCAGCGCTCCTGAATTATTAGCTTCGCTCCGCCACGCCCGCCTAGCCCCGACCGCCGTCGCCGCGGCAGCATGATTTTAGACCATGCAGCGTTCGCACTGGACACCGAGGGGGTGGGGGGGGCGCTCGTACATGCATCCGGTGCATTCGCGGGCCGCTTTCTTCAAAGCGCCGCCGACACGATCATGCAAAACACCACCTTCAAGCTCACGGTGGAAAGGATTCGGGGGGGGCGGGGTGGACGGGTGGAGGGGGTGGAGGGTGGGAAGGGGGTGGAAGGGGGCTGTTGAGCAAGTGAACGAACTCATTTCAGACAAAAAAGAGTGAGCGAAGACAAGACATTGCGATGGCAGAGGGAGTGCAGGACACGTCACCGTTCTGGACACCTATAAAAAAAACACAGACAGTACACAAAACGGTGCGGACACGCAATTGTAGGCCAGACACACGACGTGAGCAAACGTACGGTGTGACGTAGCGTTAGGGCACAACAAAGTGAGGGTCATGTCAAAAATCACATCGAGCTTCAAGAAGGAACAACTTCAAGGAGGACCAGCTGATGGACAAGAGTCTACCTCCCAGTCCTTGCCCGAGGGGTCTGAAGTCGTCTGCTCGCTCTCCGCGTCCGGTTCGTCGAGTTTCTTCACCACCATGAATCCCGGTTCGCGGCTCACGCTCCCCATGCCCTCGCTGAAACTATCAGGGCTCCACTGGATGAAGAACAGGTAGAGGTGGTCCGACCTGCACCGAGAGGAACCGGTCAGAGTGCAGCCATGACGGTTTAGAGAAGCGCTTCGTAAATCGATTTCAATTGATCATGAGCTAAGGATGATATAGACGTCGGAAAACCTGCCCTTGATCCGGCGGCCATGTTCTGGGTGTGGCTTAAAAGATAGGCCCTCTGACCCATTACTGATGTATAAAGATATGTCATTTCCCCTTTTGTTTCTCAAATAAAAGAGTGTTTTGTGACTCATGACTCACCCTGTTTCTTTCTTTCTCTCTCTCTTACATTCTCTCTCGGTCTCTATGTCTGTCTGTCTGTCTCTCTTTTGGTCTCTATATATCTGTCTGTCTGTCTCTCTTTTGGTCTCTATATATCTGTCTGTCTGTCTGTCTGTCTCTATAACACTGTATGCATGATTATTTCCCTTTACAATGAATACAATAATAAATCGATTACATCCAAAATGCAACCTATTCTGAAATTCCTAAAACTGAGGAGTCCCTCTGGCTGGTCTGTTCCGTGCGAGCGGGAGACATGGACGAGACGTCAACAAGTGCCTGTGGAAATACAAAGTGACTCAGGACATGTGGGACGCAGTGGCCACACCACAGATGGACGAGGAACACTGGATGCTTGTGTAAGATGAAAGGCAGCGATTCATGGCGTATCCATGCGTGACCGGAGACCAAGCCGCGCCGTAAAGCCACGGGCAAGCAGAACCGACGGCACGGATGTACTCAAATATTTCTGTAGTTTTAAAGGAAGTGATTCAGGAAAAGCCCAATCTAATGAAAACACGACGAGCTCGAACACACTATAACTCCATACTGCTACCCCATTACCATTGGGAATGGAGCAAACCAACGTACGTGTGCGTGTGTGTGTGTGTGTGAGCGCTATCTCTGCTTGCCACCTCACCTCTCCTGAGGGACAGAGAACCAGTACTCGTGCTTGCGGTCGCGCTGGGCGTACTGTTGCATGGAGGCGCTTGCGTTGGAGACAAACGTCTTCTTCATGGCCTTGCCCACGCGCAGGCACAGAAACTTCTGCGATCTGGACAGCCGTCTCTCCCTGAAGGCAGCCAGACCTGAGACACAGAAGCGACGGCTCATGTCATGCACGCAAGCTAATAAACGCAATGTTTTAAGATCAGAATCAACCTCTGAGCCGCCGTGCCACCCGTCCGTAACATCGTTATCGCGTCACACGCAGGCCAGGACACGAAGAGAACCTCACTGGCGTCGTAATAAAGTTCAAAAAGAAGAGACGCTGGGCTAAACCGCTTTTCTTCTGCACGCTGAAGGTCAGCATGCGATTAAACCCCGCGAGAATCAAAGCGACCCTACACAGGGTTATCGTCGACGTCCAGCCTGCTTCCCCGGACCTCGGAAACACTGCGACTTCAGAACACTGCGTCTAATCTAAATGGTTTTATAGTTGAGAAACGTGACAAGATGCTCGCTTTGAAGTAATAATACGGGGGCACTCCTGGTTATGTAAAAAACACGGACCCGGTCCTGACTCCAAGGAGAGTCTCAGAGGGCCTCTGACTTAACCGGGAACCATACAGTACTGTGCAAAAGTCCGAGGTCACCTTTAAACAAGTTTCTCCCATTCGTGACAAAATGATCAATTATCAAATTGGCAATTATTAAATGAACCTTAACATATAATGAATCGAAATACAACCAGTTCATAATAACAGGTTGTAGAACTGCCGAAAACAAACCAAAAGGAGTTCGTACCCTCGGCAGAGCCGGGCCGCTGAGTGCTCTTGACTGAGACGCTCTCGTTTTGCGTGTGCTGTACATTTTCCCTCTGCTCCTTGGCCTGTTGCATAGTGTGACTCTTCCACATCTTCCTCAGCTCCTCCACGTCCGTCTCCGAGTCCCGCTTGGCCTCTAGGCTCAGTTTAGCCCCGTCCGGGTCGCACTCCTTTCCCTCCGCATCCGTGACCCCGGCGGCGGAGCCCTGCGAGGTCGTGGCCTGGCTCTGGATGTGGTGCGTTTGCTGCTGCTGGTCTTTGCTCGTTGTTACGCTGGGCTGCTCTTGGGTTTTGGACCTGTCTGAGCCGCTGGCCGTTTCGGCACCTCTCTCTCCCCCCACGCTCTCTTCCTCCTGGGCCTTGGGTTGTTCCTGTCCATCCGGTTCGGACCTGACCGTATGGACCGACTCGGGGGAGGACTTGTCCTCGTTCTGAGGCTGGTGGGACGGCTGCTCCTCGCGGATGGGCGAGAGCTCAGGTTCGGTGAACACGTCCTCGGAGAGCGAAGCGTCCGTGCTGCGCGGGGCCGTGCTCCCGCTGTCGTACGCCTCCCGCAGGCGCAGGTCCGCCTGATGGGGAGGTCCCGAGAGCCACGCGTCCAGATCCCTGCAAACAGGTTCACACGGTCTGTCTACTAACAGTGACGGCAGAGAGTTTTTTGGTTTTTTTATTTTAGCAAAAATGAAGCAAACCCGGTCGGCCGCATGAAGGCCAGGGGAACGTGGCTCAGCACAAGCGTTCAAGTCGTATTTTTAGGGGAAAGATTAAGGAAGCGGCACAGAAATCTCGTTCTTCCTCACTTATAATACGCCTATGAAACCAAAGCCCAAAAATGCTAAATACTAAAACAGCTTTCATGGTAATAAAAAAGGAAAGGTCACTGACCAGGCACTTATTAATCTAATTCTAATTACTTCAAGGCCCTGGTCCGAGTCTTGGCCCAGTCCCAGTGCTTGGGGACGTGGGGTGCTCTGTCCCGCGCAGGACATCGCGTCGCCTCCCACATTTCAGTATTGCTGGGGAAACACTCGAAGCTACAGATCTAATCCTGTTTATTAAATGCTACTGCTCAGGTAAGCCTGATATGCGCCGATGTAAAAACGCTGATCGTACGTGGGCAGGGAGTCTCGGATCTTGCTGTCGGTGATTTCTCGGTACACGGCTGCAGACTGCACCTCGTCCAGCGGGCACATGATCCCGTACTCTTCGCAGCCGCGCTCCTGCACCAGCGGGTCCGTCCGGTGAGGGTCGAACATGATGTTGTTGGGCGTCACCAGCAAAACGCCGCTTACCGCCCCCTGGCGGAGAGGAACAGAAAAGCAGCATTTTCAGTACTGTGCACGAGAGTCTATTCTGCTTTACATCTCTCTATATTTAGTCTATTTATTGCAGTCTATATACTATTATATTTTCTAGAATATAACAGTTTTTTAATGCTGCATACACGGTTCCTGTATTTTCTAGTGTATTTTCATTGTACATTTTCAAATGTACAATGTATAATGTAATTTACATGCGTGTAATAATATTATTATTACACCACTGCTAAAACAGAGGTGCATCTAATCAAATGGTGGCCTAATACTTTTGCACAGAACTGGGTATCTGCCTACAGGCAGGAATTGAGAATGCTGATTTCTAAACGTGCTTTGTGGCTCTCTGCGTGACGCCGTTGTCCCTTGTACAGTCCGAATAAGCTTGATCGGGTCTTTTTGGAGGGGCAGCAACCAAGAAAAGCACTTGGGTGAAAACGCTAAAGCTCCCTGAACTCACCTTGCCATCTGTGATGTACTTGCAATTGATTTTGAGGAACTTCTCGGTGAGCGCCTCCTCCTCCTCCGAGGTGGAAGAGACGACGCGAGAGTGCCGCAGGGCCGAGAAGAGCGGCGGTACGGTGGAGGGGGCTTCCGAGCGAGGAGCTCCGTCAGAATCCTACAGAACAGCAGAAAGAGCTTATGGAAGGGCGCGTAGGGCGTCCTCACAAAGCCAAGACCACAGATCTGCCGGGACATGGACAGCACAAGGCCCCGTGGTATCTGGCACCGCGACGTCTGCGGTTGGCAGGTCGAGCCTCTGTAAATAGGACTGGTTTGTCCTAGACATCCCAGAGATTGATCCCACTTGACAGAACTGATTGATCTGGGGAATTTGGGGGCCAGGTCAACACCTTGAATGCTACGTGCGCCGTTTTGCTTTGTCTGCACGCCACATAATCGAATCGTGACTAGATCGGGTGTGGACCGCCCTTTCTGCACGTTCAGTCCTCATGCATGCCTAGCCTGAAACAAACCTGTGAATGCACAAAGAGAGTCTGCATTGACTTTACACCTTTTGCCAGCCTACGGACTTCGTTTCTACGGTCGAAACAAGTGACTGCTAGAGTGCAGCATGGAAAAAATGGCTCAAACAAGCAGAAAATGTTTCCTTCCTCATGCCAGCATTTTCTACTCATACGCAACCGGGAGACAAGAAACTAGGGCGAGGGTCATGCATTAAAAAGGAACATGCTACAGTTTGCATTGGGGAGTCATCTATATGTAACCGTGGTCATGCTGCACAAGAGAACAGAGGCGGCTCATACGGAGTATCTTAAGGTGGACCCCCATGCTCGCTGGACCATTTGGTTTTGCTCCTAGGCAGAGATTTTCCGCTCAAACCCAGAATTAAGTCACAGGGATGCTCTCCTGGTGCTTCCGTATGGCGAAATCGTCGCCACAGTTTGTTGGTTCTGGGGGCAACACCATGTTACTTTGCGTCACTATGTTATATGTAGTCTATTCACGGTTGATTTTCCTTCAGCACGTTCTCGTATATAACATACATAACATGCAAGTTTCGGTCCCCGAGTCTTGGTTCCCCCTTGTAACGTTTAGGGCGTTTTTCCTTTCCACTGTCGCATGTGTGAAGCTTGATTGACTCGTCGGTGAAGAATGGCCTGATTTAGGAAGGAAACGTCCAAGCAACTGCAGGTTAAGGGCCTTGATCATGCACTCTACAGTACAAGCATGTCGGAGGTCTGATTTGAACCCAGGACCTCCTGGTATACGTGGGGCTAAAACGAAGTCTGGATGATTTATTGATCCATTGATGAGATAACAGGTACACGTATCTGCAGAGCCACTGTTCGTTCCGCCTTTATCTGTATGCCTGCGCGGCTCTGCGAACGATTTATATGGAAATGAAAACACCAGTCGGCTCTCTGGCGTTCAGCTCAGCCTTTTCGGGCCTCCTTAGCAGGACCGTCGACGTTCTGCGTCTACGCAATGCTTTTGAGGAATTTAAAACAGGCTCTGATAATAGCCTGCCAATGCTAATGCGTGTCTGTCTGCGTGTCTGTGCGCGTGCTTCAGAGGAGCTAGGATCACCCGGTGCGGATGGAACGGCCCCCTGGGTGGGCGGTACGGACGGCTTCAAAGACGACCCCCGGCCCACTGCTGTCTGCTGCATGCCGATGCAGACTCCATTAATTGCGTTATTCCTAACGGAGCCACCGTGGCTGACATGTAGAAGCCGGTGGTAATGGCTGGAAGACGGGTACGCTGTGTACTAAAAGGTCGCTCATTAAGCTCTGCTATTACGGAGGCATCATGAAAAAAAAAATCTCGAAATCAGCATTACTGGTAGGAGGTACCTTCTGAAGGAGCAGCTCAGGGAGCTAGGAACTAGACTACGGATCTGAAGGTCCAGGGCTCAGCTCTCAGCTCTGCCATGCTGCCGGTGTTGGGATTTTGAACCCGCAATGGCTTGGACTGTAAGATCTAAGCCGCTCTGGATCAGGTCGTCTACCAAATGACTGGATCTGTTTTTAAATTGTGTATTAAACGATTAGAAGACGTACAACGTGGACCTTATGTGGCGTCAAATTGCAAACTGTCTTCCTGTCTCTCATGCATGTTTTTCCGAGGGAATTTTTTTCCAGTTCAAAAAAAATAGCACCCGAGAGCAGTTGATGGTTTTGTCGGTTACCCTCTATAGTCCTTCGTGGTGGGTGTGCTGGGGGATTCTTACCTCCGTTTTCTCGCCCAGTTCTACTGGCTTTTCTGGTTTTATTCTAATCAAAATGTGAGCAATAAATATATACGGCTATTACACCACTCCTAACACAAAGGTACAGTGGATAATTGGACCACCGCTTAATGGGACCAGCCGCTTATTCGGACTGAATTCCAAAGCTTATTTGGACCAAAATTCCGCTTAATCGTGCCAAAGAACGTGATAAGAAATGCGTAATATCCGTGAAGAAACTCTTCGTCTTTGGCATAACTACCCAGAAACTCCTGAGTTTCTCCCCAGCACTCTACTGCCACCTACAGGTCTTTGCCTTTAAAGGTATGCAAGGTATTAATAAATCAGAAATAAGTGGTGACATCAGACCAGGAACCAACACGGATACTCCAAAGGAAGTATAGGAAATAGGCTTTCCCAGCATAGAAAAGGACACGGACCCCTCCCTCGGAGCTCAAATCTGCTGCATCATGATGCATGATAAGACACACCAGTCCTCCCACAGCCTGGAAAAAGCAACTGAGAAATCAAAACATGTCTTCCTCATATTGAATCTTGTATCCTCCGGGGGACTGAATCTGCACAACACCCTCCGCCCCCTCCATCAGTGCCGAGCCGAGCACAGGAAGGGGGCGTCAGTCTAGCACGTAACAGAAGGAGCTGGAAATAGCGGAGTGTATTTTCAGACCTAATGCTAGCTTTGCTTAGAGAGTGATACGTCAAAGGGAGGAGAAGAAAAGCGTTACGGACTGTCAACAGATGAAAACGACTTCGTTTTGATTTCGATTCCGATTTGGGAAACAATCCTCAACGAGGATGCTCCTGTAAAGCTTTCCTCACCGCTGGCCAGAGATCTGGGAGTCTGGATAAATTATAAGGCAGATCGGCAGCATCGCGTCCCGGAACGAAATGTAAAAGACCTGGATGAGCTAGACGTGTGTGTGTGTGTGTGTGTGTGTGTGTGTGTGTGTGTGTTCTCCTGGCCATGTGCAGCTTACCTACGCTACGCTGGAAGACGAGATCGAGTCTCTGGGGAGCAGCGGTTCTATATAGAACTGAAGCCCTGCAGCAGACTGACTGACTCAGACTGGTGTGAAAAACACCCACATACACCCGTCGGCCTGGAGTATGTCTGAGTATGAAAGCGCTTCGGCAGCGACCGAACGAGACCGGCGGGGAGGGAGCCGTTTTGTAATTTATACCAACTAACCCAAGGAAAAGGTTCCGCAGACTTCCTAGACATGATCCTAACAGAGACTACGATTGAGATTCGCGGCGCACGGTTATTTTACACACTGCCAGGAGCGTTAGGAGGCTATGGAGACGGAACGCTGGGCTGGTGCGAACCCCATTGATAGGATTTCGGGAAACGGGAAAAAGCCTGAACTCCAGCGTAGCCTAAACGTATCTGTCCCCAGTGAGAACTTTCCCTCCTTTTCTCATGGGTTCCCTTTATGTATCTCTAAGCAAATTAACAGACGCTTTTAACACTCGGTGCGTTATTTTAAGCCTGTTTAACGTGATCGTGGAAGGAAGAAAACTGTACGGGCACAGGGAGAACATACAAACTCCACACAGGTGGAGTGTGAGGTCGGGATCGGACCCGGGGCTTTGAGTTGTATTCCATGTCCTGGACGGGTGCCCCCATGATGAAGGTGGCGAATTCAGACGCGTCTGTGTGTGTGTGTTGCTTAGTGACACCCCGGGGTGCCCCCAGTACAGTATGAGGGCATTAGGGCCAATAGGGCCTGACTACTGTTCAGGGAAGGCACTGCTCCACCTAGTGGATGAAACTCGTTTCTGCATGGGCAGTACAAATCCTTCAAAACGCTCCTCCTGTTTGGTGTAAAACTGACTTCAGGAGATCAACCCGACGGAAGCAGGAGGCTCTGGGCTGCGCGCCAGTGCTGCAGGAGGCACCTCGGCTGGTGTTAGCTAACGCTGGCGTCTGGTAATTAACGCTGACCTTCCCCTCCTTCTATCTGGTGTCAGTCTCGTCTCGTCTTCTGTCCTGCTAGCCCAGTCGCACGCACACATGGACGCACACCCTCTTCGGGCTGGCCTCCTCTCCGAGCCATCGCGCCAGGCTTACCCCCCCCCCCCCCCTCTTTCTCTGCGTCTCCCTCTCGCCGCGTACCGGAAGTCTAAATTTAGCAGCAGGCAGGAAGGTGGAGACGGTGCCGCAGGAAGAGGTGCGGTTGATTTGCTAACCGGATTTGAGAACGAAAAATACAAGCTGGCTCCCGAGGAATTCTGAGAAATAAACTGCGAGGGATCGCGTCAGGAATACCGAACGTTTCGTTTCTTATTCTTAATCCTCAACCCAATTTTTGGGGTGCCACGGCGGGTAGCGCCGCTGCCTCACAGCAAGAAGGTCCCGGGTTCGATCCCAGGACGGAGCGGCCTGGGTCCTCCCCGTGTCTGTGTGGGTTTACTCCGGGTACTCCGGTTTCCTCCCACAGTCCAAAGACATGCGTGTTTAGGTTTTGGTGTCTCTAAATTGGCACTGACTTGCGTGTGTGTGTGTGTGTGTTTGTGTGTGTGTGTGTTTGTGTGTATATATGACTGGTTTTGAGGTGAACTTGTGTATGGACATAACCTCGCTGATGTGGCCACTGATGCCGATGGCAACGTTGAAGAAACCAAATAAACAAACAAACAATCAACCCAATTTCTGTAAGTCTTAGCATATTATTTTCAAAAAATCACAGCATTTAAAAAAAAATAAAATAAAAAATAAAAAATAAAACCCTGATGCAGAATGACGCGGTCATTATACCGTTCCCAAACCCAATCCTAAAATTGGGACTTTAATTGGACAGCACTGCAGATCAAGCAAGGGCGGATAGAAGGACCGGAGTTTTCTCTAACCTGCCCGTTTAGGCGGCAAGAATGCGTTGCTGCCTCCTTCCGTTTTCCGACGCGTGTGAGAAGAACTTGTTTCGCAGGACACGCTTGTACAGACCGAGATAAAAACGTACAGGAATGTTGCTGGGAGGAAGACGTGAGGCGGTTATCAAAGCACTGGTGTGAAAAGTTCAGCGCTCCATCCTCCCTCAGGGCACGTGTCAAAAAAAAAGGGTCAAGAAAGAGTAGAAAACCTGTGGAAGAGTCCCACAATCCGTTCTTCCTCCACACTCCGTTTGAGAGTATACCAAAGAGTAAACATTTACAAGGTCGATGCTTTTATTGCCAGACATGTTCCAGTTTAATCAGTACCCGGATTGGATAAGAATAAAGGAATCGGATCTGCTGTATTAAAGCCTCATTAATCACTAATTCGAATTCTTGGCACTATTTTATTATTTTAGTGCCCTAAGGGATTCGCTCATCGACCTAACAGTGGCACACTTTGGATTTGAACCCTGCACCTTCTGGGCCATGGCTCGGTACCTTAACGAGCAGCAGGGCAGCACGGGGGCTCGGTGGGGCGACACCGCCGCCTCACAGCAAAAAGGTCCCGGGTTCGACCCCAGGACGGAGCGGCCTGGGTCCTTTCTGTGTCTGTGTGGGTTTACTCCGGGTACTCCGGTTTCCTCCCACAGTCCAAAGACGTGCGTGTTAGGTTAATTGGTGT
>JAUZST010011727.1:0-7500 GCA_034779995.1 Parotocinclus haroldoi
TCAGACCGTTCTCTGTAAATCCTAGAGGTGGCGCCGTGTGTGAAAATCCCAGTAGATCATCAGTTCCTGAAATACTCTTAGCTTTCTTCCCCTTTCTATTGTTTAGTTTCAACTTCAGCAGCTTAGCTTGATCATGCCTACATGAATAAAGTTGTAATAGTTCCGACATTGTACACTTGGGTCACATGGTACAGGATTTGTCACATTAATGCATTTCAAACACTCACAGGTCTGCTGCGTCTCCACGTCAGAACTAAATGATGGCCTTCTGCGTAGTCGCCAGCTCTTGTGAACGTGCCTTTATGGAGGACACCACACTCAATGACTGTGTTGTGCTCAGTCCTAATGAAAGAGATAAGCCACAGTCATGGCTTTAGAGTCCTGTGACAGGGCACCTGGCATGGCAATGAGCTCTTCAGTGTGGCTCATTCTATACCCAGTGCTCTTATAGAAAGATCTCATGGTTGTCTCCTTGATTTTATGCACCTGTTGTGTTAGATAGTGAAATAGATCAATCCTGTAGTTAGGAAAGGTGTCTACTAGTGGTGTAACGGACCTCAAATAACGGCAGATCAGTTGCCAAAAGTTTGACTATGTCAGTATGGAATGCAGTTTTAGTCATTATTATGTGGCTTAAGTGATCATTTTCTAAACCTCGATACAGATATAAAGATATGTGAAGATATACCCAAAGCCGCTGTGCCACGTGATTGCAGCACGTTCTAAACAGTTATACTAAAGTCAATGTCAACTAAAAATATGGTGAAAGTGCTTGAGCAACGCTACGAAAAACCATCGCACGTACACTTCAATACGAAGATTGTGCCAGATCTTTACTCTTAAAAACAAAGTCGTGTCTTTATTTTATTCTCTGCTGACCCGAAAAATGATCCGAACTGTTACTCAAAACCCACGAAACAAGCCGAAACTTTTGTGATCCGTTACACCCCTAGTGTCTACACTTACATTTAGTCACTTTGCAACATATTCAGAGCAAGCAACTATTGATTCAACTGACTACTGTTTTATTTTAGATTTTAATTTAGTTGTTAAGCAGGCACCCTAATCCAGAGCAACTAATTACTGCGTTACTCCAGTACCTTAACCACTAGGCTACCACAGTCAATGTTTTTTTTTTAATGAATCTTGTTGTCCAGTCTTACCCAGTGAAAAATGGATTCCTTGTTTAAACCTGGTTTCTCTGAAGGTTATTTTCTTCTTGGTTTTAGGGAGTTCATCTAATTTGGGGAGTTTTTCTTTGTCACTGCCTCTAGTTTGCTTAGTAGGAGTCTAGACTCTTAATTATCCATAAGCTATTTTGGGACCATGAGCTTTGTAAACAGCGCTATACAAATAAATGAAATTAATGCTGCTCAGAAATTTAAAACATGACTTCAGATAGACATGCTGTTGGGCATGAGAATAATGGGTTTCTGTCCAAGGGAATTCAGGAGATCTGATGAGATTAAAAAAAAAGATTGCATTATTAGAGGCATCACTGTGGTTAGCTGTGTAGTCTCTCAACTCTAGAGATTCTTAGTTTGATTTCGTCCATGTGTGGATTTTGCATGTCCTCTTCGTATGCATGTGGATTTCATCTGGTTTCCTCACAATTTTCAAAGATGTGTTCGGTAAACTGGTGCTCTAAATTGCCGCACTTTCAGTGTGTATTGTTATAACCCTTTTCCCGTCACAAATAGCCACTAATCCTTTAATCCACTAATTTTAACTAACATTAAAAAATAAACAAGCAAATGTGAATGCTAAATATCTGAAAGTGGATGGCAGCTTTGCACATTTTTCAAAATGGGGAGCTTGAATTAACCCTTCTAATCTATCACTGGATATACAGGGTGAGTCAAAAGTCACATGACATCCTTTTCTTTTAGAAACAAAAGAGAAAAAATCTGAATACCCCAGTAAGTAATGGGTGTTAGGACCTATCTTTTAGGCTATGACCAGAACATGGGCGCCATCTTGAAAGCCGCCATATTGGATCAAGGGTGAGTTTTTCACGTGGGAAGTTGGTCATGTAGAATATTAAATAAGATCAGAATTGTGTTTAAAATCGTTGACTACAATCGGATTTGTAATATATACCGTGGTTCAAAAGTTAACAACGCAAAGTTCCAATCTTGAAGATAGAAATGATGATTCCGATGGCCGGGAAACACCTTCAACAACCGACATCCAGAAAGATCCCCTGTGTCACACAGCACTGTTACATCACTCATAACCAAATTCAGAGAACATTTAACTCACCCTGTACAAAATGGATCAAACTATTTTGGTATAGGCTCTGTGGCAGGTTTTCAGGAGAGAATGAATTAATGTTAGTAATGTGTATGTTCTAGTATTTTGCTGATAATATTGATACATAAATTAAATGCTGACGAAGAGTTAGTTCCGTAACATTTGTTGACTTCCAAATGTGCACAGAACAGCTAAAGCGTCTCAGATACAGGATGGATTATATAAGAATTGTAGGATCAGAAATCAAGCAGTTCTGCAATGTAAAAAAAAGTAGAGTCTGGTTTTGTTCACTGGAGGAAATGGAAACCTGAAGGTTTTTAATAAGAAGGCAAAGCTGACCAACAGTGATGGATTTTAGCTGTCAGAGAGAGGTGGGGGAGGTCGGGCTTGTGTGTGTGTGTGTGTGTGTGTGTGTGTGTGTGTGTGTGTGTGTGTGTGTGTGTGTGTGTGTGTGTGTTTTTTGGGGGGTGGCGGCAGGTCCTGCGCTCAGTATCCGTGTGATGACTGATGACGGTGGAAAGTCTAAAGGTTTCGGCTTTGTGAGCTTTGAGAGACATGAGGATGCTCAGCGGGTGAGTGTGCACTAATAATGCTAACGGTACACACAGGGGAGGGTCAGTAGCTTTGGGGTGGAGCTTTGTGCTGAATGTTACTGATTGGTTAAAGAGTGGCTCCTGTAATGTTATAAGCTGTAACCACAACTGTTACATTTGTATACAAAAAACTGAAGTGTTTTCCAAGTAATTAGCATTTTTAAAGTGCGTGTGTGCGCGTGTGTGTGTGTGTATAGGCAGTGGATGAGATGAATGGGAAGGAGCTGAATGGTAAGCAGGTGTATGTGGGTCGAGCGCAGAAGAAAGGAGAGAGACAGACTGAGCTCAAGCGAAAGTTTGAACAGATGAAGCAGGACCGCATGACCCGCTACCAGGTGTGTATATATGTGTATATATATAATATATACACACACACCTGTAGATTCTTGTAAGTAAGACTGTATTAGATGATCACACGCACACTCTGCTGTAGGGGGTGAATCTGTACGTGAAGAATCTGGACGATGGCCTGGATGATGAGCGTCTGCGCAAGGAGTTCTCGCCGTTTGGGACCATCACCAGCGCTAAGGTACCGTAACCGAGAATGAGTTCCACGTTATTACGTAATTTGTGTTTGAGTGAGGAGTGTTCAAGTGTGTGCGGGGTGAAGAGCTTCTAAACTAGACACGAGCTACATATCAGTCTGGTGATGCGAGTTTATTAATTAATTACAACCTCCCTATTGCAGGTCATGATGGAGGGTGGGCGCTCCAAAGGGTTCGGCTTTGTGTGTTTTTCGTCTCCCGAGGAAGCCACCAAGGCTGTGACTGAGATGAACGGCCGGATCGTGGCTACTAAACCTCTGTATGTGGCTCTGGCTCAGCGTAAGGAGGAACGTCAGGCTCACCTCACTAACCAGTACATGCAGAGGATGGCCAGCGTACGGGCCGTGCCCAACCCTGTACTCAACCCCTATCAACCTGCACCCCCGTCTGGGTACTTCATGGCTGCCATTCCACAGGTACACACACACACACACACACAACCTCAACCTTTACCTTCTCACATGTCAACCTTCAGCATCTGGTGAATCAATGCGTTTGTGTGTGTGTGTGTGTGTGTGTGTGTAACAGGCTCAGAACCGGGCTGCTTATTACCCAAGCAGTCAGCTGGCGCAGCTCCGTCCAAGTCCACGCTGGGCCACTCAGAGCGTCCGTCCTCAGCGTGAGTCTGCACAGTGTTCTCCTCTGCCTGGCTCCGTCCCAAACCACATACAAAAATCCCATTGTAACCGACCAGTCGTGTGCCATGTTTAGTACGGAAGGTTGTGATTTGGGACACAGCCACAGCTCTGAGCTGATCTTATGGGATGTGGTTTGGGACGCAGTTCTGATGTCTGTCGTTTCCTGTAGATTTCCAAAACATGCCGAACGCCATCCGTCCCGCTGCACCACGCCCACAAGCCTTCAGCAACATCAGACCCGCTGCCAACCAGGTGCCACGCATGATGACATCCCAACGCATGGGTCAGTCTGAGACGAAGTTTAAATCAGCCACCCTATAGTTATCACACGCTGTGATAATGATGTGTGTGTGTGTGTTTGTGTGTGTGTGTGTGTGTGTGTAGCCTCTCAGCCGTTAGGACCTCGTCCAGCTGGTGCAGGTACAGCTACAGCTACAGCGCCTGTAAGAGCAGTGCAGCAGTACAAGTACACAACCGGAGTACGCAACACACAGCAACACCTGGGAGCACAGGTCCCAATGCAGCAGGTACACACACACACACTCAACACTTCAATTCGGTGTTTCATTAATGAAACAAGTAACACTGCTGTAATTAATGTGTGTGTGTGTGTGTTGCAGGCCGCTGTGCATGTGCAAGGACAGGAACCTCTCACAGCTTCCATGCTGGCCGCCGCCCCTCCACAGGAGCAGAAGCAGATGCTGGGTGAGTCTCTCACACACATTCAGAGAATCATTAGATATTTAATAAATGCACACACTCCCAAGCAGTGTGCTTATATATATGTGTGTGTGTGTGTGCGCGCGCGCGCACGCACGCGTCTGTCCTCCCCTCTGTAGGTGAGCGCTTGTTCCCTCTGATCCAGAACATGCACCCTAATCTAGCAGGTAAAATCACTGGCATGCTGCTCGAGATCGACAACTCAGAACTGTTGCACATGCTTGAATCTCCCGAGTCCCTGCGCTCCAAGGTACACACACACACACACACACACACACACACACACACACACACGGGTACTCTAAAGCTTTGTGTTTGGTAATAATGCTAACCCATCAGCATTAAATTAATAAGTTGTTCATTCCTGCTCTTTTTTTTATCTATGAATATAACAGACCCCTGTCCTGTAACTGTATCATCACTCGGCGCTAATGGGATAGAACCTGTTATTGTTACCCAGCATGCAGTAGGCTTTACAGTACAGTATAAGCTGGTTGTGATGTTGTGGATGATTGGTGTTTGTGTAGGTGGATGAAGCTGTGGCTGTGCTTCAGGCTCACCAGGCCAAAGAAGCAGCTCAGAAGTCTGTGAGCAGCGCCGCTGTACCTGCTGTTTAACTCTAGGTAATTCTCTCTCTCACACACACACACACACACACACACACACACAGCAAGTACTTGTACCATGGTTTTAAAGATAATTGTGGTTTGTTTCCAGGTTTTGCTCTCTTGATCATATCTGCTTGTAAATGATTGTGTTTTTAAAAATTATTATTAACATTAATGTCGTTACTGGTTGTACATGCGATATCGCATAGCATCACTTATGAGAAATGCTTGGACATGACATACGCTGTTTATACGGACCTGCAATTAACGTCATTATTTAAGATGCGAATCTAACCAATGTGTAAGAACAATCATTTATTTTTATTGTTTGTTTTTTTTTTTCCAGACTATTTCTGCCATACCTCCTCTGCTTAATCAAGCACCAGAAAAGGAAAAAAAAAAAAAACACGATTAAACATCGTAAAAGCAAAACAGGAAAAAAAAAGAAATGAACGCCGACTCGTGGCCGGGTCCGCTGACACAAAGTCCGGACCTTGATAAATAAATAAAAAATCTTAGCCAAAAAAAATAGAAAAATGTAAAAGATAAAAACCAGAGAGTTCTGGGGGATTTGAAATTTCATTCCATTTTGTTTTATTGCGTGTGTGTGCGTGTGTGCGTGTGTGTGTGTGTGTGTGTGTGTGTGTGTGTGTGTGTGTGTGTGCGTGCGCGTGTGTGTGTGTTACGCATTCAATAGCTGAGCTTTCAGAAAACATGGATTGGATTAAGAATAAAGAATTGAACCTGGTCGTACGTTTGGTTTCATTTCTGATTATAGGAGCTGATTTTTGTGTGTGTGTGTGTGTGTGCGCGCGTGTGTGTGTGTTACGTTATAGTAGCTCAGTGTTGCGTAATTAGGAACACACCGTACTGTAAACAGCATGCTAATAAAACTAATACTGGTTATGTACTGGGCAAAGATTCTCTAATAAATTCGATCTAAAAATAATATTTAGGATAAAAAGATCATTTAGTTTTGAATGACAGTGTGCAGGTGAATTCTAAACAGTAAATAATTGCTGGCTTTCAATACGTTTCGTTTGTTCTGCTCCGTTTCATGGAATCTTTTATAGCTTTTGTTTAATCAGTCGAGCGTGCAGCTTCCTATAAACGATTCTAATCTGTGCTGTAAATAGATCTCATACTCAGGTCATTAAGTTTAAGCAACAATTAACAGATCAACTGGAACAAAGCACATAATTATATATATATATATATTAGCACAGATTCATAAACAGAGGAAAGAGTCAACATGTTAGTAATTATAAATTGTTAAATCAGAACCAATACAACATAAGTCGTTAAGGTTTTGGGTATGGATAAAAATTGAAGGGTTAAAACCAGACTGTCGATCGTGTGCGTTAAGTTTGCCGGGGGGGGAGGGGGATTGCATTTAGGAGTAATCTAATAATAATCTAGTAAATCTAATGATGATTTACATTTTATGGAGTAGATTAAACAGGTAACGTTAATAAATAATGTATGAATGCAGTGTTCCTGTCCTGCTACCATAAAGCTCTCGTTATATTCCTGACTAATGTCTCCTTGGGTGTGTGTGTGTGTGTGTGTGATGATGTAACACTTCCTCGTCCAGTAGTCGTACCTGCACTGTTCTGATGGTGTGTGTTATTACAGTTCACAGACCTTCACCTTTACACCTTAACCTTCAGAGAAGTGTAATAAAGCTAGAAATAACTCAGGAGCTGTCTCTGACTAGCACATCACTCACACACACCTGACCTCTAATTAACACCTTAGGAAGTTTTCAAAAAGACTTTCTGATTCTGCTTTGTTTGGACTTGTTAATAAAGTATAGAAATAAACAGGATAAAGCTTTAGAACAATTACAGGAATAACGATTCAGATCAGCTCAACCTTCATTAAAAACATGTATTCGATATTGACGACTGTTTGTTAGCTTTAATCTACAGTTTCTCCTTTTTATCACAATAATGATCAGTCTGGATGTTTTAAACCAGAAACATAATAGAAACAGATTTGTACATCTGCTAAAAAGAACAAAACGTACAGTTTTGGAGACGAGTCTGGACTGGGACGTAACCAAGACTCGACTTTCTGTTACTGTTATAGAATTGACAGTCTGACTTTTAATGAACTTTAGAGCACGCGACCCTGTGGCCGC
>JAUZST010011728.1:0-65229 GCA_034779995.1 Parotocinclus haroldoi
TTTTTCCAGCCACTTATTGCTACTTGTCCCAACTTTTTTGGGATTTGTTGACACTGTGAAATTTTGAAGCAACATATGTTTCCTTTACAATGTTACATTTACTCAGATTAAACTTTTGAATAAAATATTGACATTTGCTATCTCCACATCATTGCTTTCAGTTTTTATTCACAATTTGTATAGTGTCCCAGCTTTTTTGGAATCCGCTTTGTAGTACAAATGGTAAAAGTTAATGATGCAACACATAATAAAATCCTTGGCCAAAATGAAATGAAACTGAACACAAAAGTATCTAAAATTATACTGTTTGTATATTTTTGTATGCACATCATAATTCTGTCATATGAAGCATTATAAATACCCTTTAATGAACCTGTCACAGTGTTCTCGAGTTCATCCCAGGTTGTACGTTGTTCTGCCACTGACATACTTGAATGTCACACATACTGTCACATCCTGTGCTTTTACAATTGATTTAAACACTACATATGAATTCATCTGAACCGTGTCTGAGCCTATCTCTTCAAGTGTGCCTGAGCAAGCATCAGGATACTGCCCATGGTCTTTGGGGGTCAAACGTGCTACGGCACGGTACGATTAACCTAGACGCATCTTGTCTGCAGTATTTCCAGAAAACCAAAGACAGTGTTTTGAAGAGCAGCTGCTTTTTTTACTGCCTTCCTGCGTGCTTGGTGCTGTTTTTTAACTCCTTGATCTCAAATACCCATTTAATATCTGCTGGGCTGAATAACTGCATGATGTACCTATATGGTGGATGAACCTGATTATATGAATAGGAGTAGACTATGCAGTGATCCCATAGCAACTAGTTTATGTTGTAATTAACTAGTCTACTGCTATTCATGTAATCGGGTTCATCCACCATTATAGGTACACCATGCAGTTATTCACTGTAGCCCAGCAGGTGGTGGACACATCATCTCATCGTGTGCACGGCGAGTTATTTGTTTGTACACAGTATCTGTTTGTGGTCTTTGCATTGCAATATGATCCAACACAGTGCTGCTGTATAGTGAACTCGTCACACAAGCACTCCATCAAATGAATGACATTTCAATGTGCTGTGTTGTGTAAGCACACTGACAGATCTTACACTTCCCCATAAGTGGCCTGAGAGACTTGTCATTGTGCCCATGCACATATCACTCAATGACTCTAATTTAATCAGTTCAGTTAAACAAGCCTTGTTGACACGTCTCTAGCCAACAGAGAGAGGTCATGCTACTTACACAGCAAGAGTGCATTAGTTTTTTTTTTTTGCTGTCTATTACAACAATGCTACAGTAATCAGTGAGTGCTTATACACTTAATAATCCAATAACGATCGGATTTCTGCAGTTATCTGATTGTTCAAGTGGTCATGTGTACAACATACATGAATAATCCGAAAGAGAGAGCTGGATTTTTATGCCAGTAATAAGAGGTCTCATAGCATGTATACCAGTTGGTCAATTTGAATTGGATTTGCCAGTCTGCACTTGTGCGCAGAGCAAAAAAAAAAACCTTTGCTGGCAGCTTGTGCTTAGAGGTTTTGCTTCTTTTGGTTGGATTTATGTAGACTAGGTGGGGGATTCTCAGGTGGGATCTGGCAACTCTTTCAATGCTTAAACCACTTACCAGCTATTGAACGCTTTGCAGAGACTGATACGCAATACATATGTAAACGAAGAATTTGATCATATAATATTTAAAAAAATAAGTTTATGTCACGTTTTTGTGAGATTAGTGGCTGGTTGCAAGGTAGAAAAATTATTGCAAGTGATCATGAAAATCCGGAGCTTTCCCATTAGCTGATTACTTAAGTGCATGTATAATCCGTGATCGGATTACTGAAAGAAACCATGTAAACACACTCAATGTAGACATGCTCTGTCTCCTTGGCTCCTTGACCAAAGCCTGGAGAATTCGATCCTGTACAAATGTGTCTGACCTTGTTAAAGGTACACTGAGGTGGTTTGTAACTGCTGCTGTATCGGTAGTGTGTTCCTCAAGCTTTGTTTGTTAGCTAAATGCATTTACCCAGTGGTGACGTTGTTTACCTGAGAAACAATCAGTAAAAATTCTGGTGGATGCATTTAAAGTTTAAAATCTTTGTTACCATTGCTGTCTTCAAATTTACACAACATTCCTTTTCCACAGAGGTTGAGTAACTGGTTTAATAATGATTACATTTTCCTAGTTCCTTTATAAAGTGTTTGGTGTGAGTGCCTTCAGTTTAGTAATGCATCCCTAGTCACCCTGTACTCATCCAGCTGACCTAAGGGAAGTAATTTCACAGACCACTAGGCAGATGGAAACAGTAGTGGTGCCTGGTTCTCTGCCTGAACAGCTGTGTGCGAGAGAGAGATGGTGGGTCTCCTTCATTGATGTCACTGGTTCAGGGGCTGCCTACACTCTTCTAGAGGAGTGAGCAGTGTGAAATACATATGCAAAAGCCAGGGATTCATCTGTTCCCCGTTTTAGAAGCCTGCTTATCTTTAATAATGTCTTATGTATTTAATTTCACACCAAGTCAAGTCAAACTGACGTCCATAGAGCTTTTTACAATTGTACATTTACAGTTTTAGATGATCTTCTAATATCTAAGGCAAGTCCCAAAAGTGGCAATGAAAAAAACCCCTTAAATATAATAAGAAGGAAACCTTGAGATGACCAATATTTCAAAAGCAAACCAAGACACACACACACACCTCTGTCTGTCTGTCTGTGTATTATATAAAAATTATGGGATATTTCAAAATGAGTATGAAGAGGGTCTCACAAGAACTGCTGGTCAATCTGATCCTCTTCATGCCACATCATTGTCAGTGAGTTTGGAAGTCTTGGGTGATCATACACCTCATAAATCATATATCATCTCATATCATAAATAACTATAAATGGCAAAAAGTACCTGCTGTTATTGGCAGGTTGCCATAATATAAGAAGAGCACTCCATGACATGTTGTAGGAACATCATGAGCACACGTGATGTTACAGTATTAATTTCAAGTAAAACCATGCCCTGGAGGGTTTACACTTGTATTAGAGAAAATTGCCAGTAGTCAAGCAACAACCGTTGTTAAAGAACCACTCATAAGTTAGCCATTTAGTATGTAACAGTGTACAGGTGAGCTCTGTTTAATGATCACATTCCTTTTCATTGACTGGCCACGTGCCTTAGTCACATAGTCTTTCTATGCTACTGTATTTTATATATATAATGCATGCAAAAGTTATGCAAATATCCAGAGAGACAGCTGAAAATGTGTGTGAAATGACGAGGACCTTTGTTTGATGGAAGCTGAAAATGGGTGTGTAGGCAGTCTTACAAAGATCGGCTTACAAAGATCGGCTAGATAAAACAGAGACTCAATGAGTGACTGTAAACAAGTTTTTTATAGTAATGGATTAGAGAGAATGTACAGGTAATGGTGGGATCAACGAACACCATTTGCAGCTTGTTACAAATAAGCAGCAGAAAGTTCTCCGCAATTAAGTGTTATTTGCCCAAAGTCCATAAACACATCAACCTTACAGTGTCTAGTTCAAACATAAGCTAACAAGCAAGCGAGCACATGACAGGTAAGGTAGTTACACATGTATGGAATTTGGGATTGGCTTTTTAAGTTAATGAAATATTGTAAAGCTGCTTTGAGACAATGCTCCATCGTGTAAAAAAAAAAAAAAAACGCGCTGCATAAATGAATTTGACTTTGACCTTGAAATTTGACATACAGACTTCTGTTCTTAAACTCCCACATCTGCTTGTGTATCAGTGCCATTGATTTGCTGTCGATGTGACCAGCTGTTTATGGCTGCAATGTCTGGAATTAAGAATTTTATTTCCTTTTGTAATTATTTTAATTATTAAAACTTTTTCCTAAAAGCAGGAAAAGTGAATGGATGTTGATTGAATGTTTATTAAACGGTTAAACATTTTTGTTTCGTATGTCAGAAAACACCGGCTCCTGAATCTGTAAGTGTAGTCGTATTCATATTAGTGATGCACCAAAATATTCTTGACATTTTGAAAACCCTGATCGCAGAATTGGAACAGACAGGTTGGTTTGTCTGTTTTTCAATATTTGTTTCTTGTTTTTTGAAAGACGCACAATACAAAAATTACGATTTATGCCTCAAATGAACAGTGATTACACATAACTTGCCTAATTTCCCTGGACGTTGAAATTATCAATTTGATGGACTTTTTTTCTGCTCACCAGCACAAGGCAAACACTTTATTTTAGGAGACCACAACTGTAAGAACGTTCTCACTTGCGTTCATCTGTTAATGTTGTGATGTTTTCTTTGTAGGTACAGGATGCAGAGTTAATGCCAGGGTGGCTGCCCCTCTGTCTGCGGTAGATACATGGCAGCATTAGGGGTAAGTTTTAAATTTACATTCACATTGACACCGCACTGCATATAGGACTTTTCAACCTTTTGATGAGGTTAGGTTACTCTAAACACAAAAGTCTTACAAAAATTTAGGATGCAATCACAACATATTTAATGGACATGAAATGTCTGCAATAATAATGGTGCAGCACACAACAAGAACTGGCAAAAACAATCCTGTGTGTGTAGAAATACTTAAATGTTAAAGGAAATATTTCAACAGAATAGCTATGAAGAGCATTAAAAAACCAGACATATTTGTGTATTATTAGAATATTGATACTCCATTTAATCCTTTCAAACAATAATTTAATAGTTGAGATGCAACGGTGGCATGAAACTAGTTTTATGGGCTGCAAACCTATTCAGGTGTCTGGGCACCGTCCCAATTGCATAACGTCTTTTTACAGAATTCATGATGTTCATCAATTGACACATACCTGTATTTTTGCATTTATTATGTAAATCGACTGTTATCACTTTTTTTTTATGCTGGTTTGCGTACAAATTTCTAAAACGTGGCTAGACATGCAGTGTGGTGTACCTGTACTCATGGCAGCTGTATACAGCTTCAGTTACAGCTACAGTTTAACACTCTGCATGCAGTGTATGTAACACACTGCAAAATCACCCACATAGAACTGAATTCTCGTGTACTTCCGCCGTTTTACCTGTAATTAGTTATTATAAGAGAAAAGAATTGCTGTATTTTGTGAGTTAGCACAACATGCGCAACTTTCCATTTAAGAGTTTGTTAAAAAGAAGGTTCAATAGTCAGGGGGGGTATGGGCTTTTACTTTGAAAACAGGACAGCACCAATCCTTACTGGATCAATATTCAGTTGATACCAGACCAGATTTATTTTTATTTCATAGTATTCAATTAAAGAATATACTTCTTGGAAGCAGAAGGCATTCTTTTTGGATGTTTTGAACTAATCAGTTAACATTTTTCCACCTTCACTTTATATTATTTGGAAACCGTCTTTAGAAATTATGCATCTTTGCTTGGTGAGGTGTCTGGAATGTAGTGTTTTGATGGACATTCGAAAATGTTTATGAAGGAAAAAAACGAGATCATTGTATCAAAGCAGTGTGTAAGGAGCAGGTTACTAAACCGCTTGCTGATTACTGCTAATGTGTACCATATTGGTTCATTTAACAGGGTAATGCTGTAATGAGATGATATAATGGAAACACTTATTTTGCAGGCTCACTCTTAGTAACCATATGCGTTTGTATTTATTAAGAAGTTGACCCCTGGGCACTAGTTTGCATTTGGAATTCCCAGACTGAACAATAAATGTTTTGATGATATTTTACTGACTCCACATTTCAATATTAGAGGGGGGTTGTGATGGTGGTGGTGGTGGGGTCATTTAATATTGAATAATGTTGACAAAAGACTCACTTAAGACAGCTAATCCTGGCCATCTGAACAATTATTGAGATGACCAGAACAAATCATGAAATGGACCAGCACAAAGACCATAGCAACCATGACAACCTCCAGGTTGTTGTGCCTAGATGACTGAGCAAGCTGTGGTGGTCATTAGTGGTTGGTAGCTAAAAACAGTGGTCAGTGAAGGGACGACAGCAAAGACTGTCCCATTTGATTCAGACTGACAGAAGGGCTACGTTGGTCGCAGGAATGTGTTGCAACACAGTGCATCATATGGTGCTAACACCTACTTACCATCAAAATGTGCCAAACGGACACAAAAGGGCCAGAACCTTGAGCAATGGAAGAAACTCTCCTGGTCTGGTATGTCACTTTTCATAATTGAGTCTGGGTTTACTTGGGGAAGTGACCAGGATACACTGTGGAAAGCCTCAAAAAGAGCAATTGCAGTGGTAACAAAGCGGCAGTAAGGCAACTGACTTCGCTTTTAATGTTGTAATTCCAAAAGTATAGTGTAATTGCTTGCCATGTGATTTATGTTTATTTTTAAGATGTGTGTTTAATGTGTGAGATGGAATCCTGGGCTCTGGTAAAAACTTTCAAAGTAACTAAAGGCATTGTAAATTATAAGTGACACACGGATTAATGTGAGGACACTGGAGATTGCGTCTGTATGTTCTTCGAGACATAGATTGGAGAATGACTTTTTGTCTGTGAAACCTGGGGCTGGAAATTAACCATCCTGTAATGGTCAGGGCAGCCAGTGTAGCTTTGCCCGACCTATTCAGGAATTGAAGACTAGGCTGCACTGTAGGGATATAACCTTTAGCAGATTATATGTGTTTAGAGTTAGAGTTTAAGCCAAGTTCTTTACAGAATTTAAATGAATTTCTAGATTTTTCTTCTTGCCAGTGTCTGTTTCTACGCAGTTTAAAGCAGCACTTTCGTTAATGCCCAGACAATCACATTTATTTCTAGCTCATTGGTATGTTCAGACATACCCGTTTGATCAGTGTCTTCCTCTGAGCAAACTAGAAGCCAGAATATCCTGTTTTGTGCAATGTAGAGTATGTCTGGTTTATACTGCATTTCCCCTGCTTTAAGTACTGCTCTGAACCTAGTCATACTGAAAGCACTGTTCTGAAAGTGAATTAATGTAATGGCTTATTAGGGAGTATGATATGCTTAAAATCAAGTAAGGGCTTTTGAAAAAAATCCTATTTGTATGTTAATGAATCGTGGAATGATTGTAATTAAATTATTTGCCCATTTTGTTCCCAGAACCCAGATATGCTTACGAGAAAGATCAAACTGTGGGACATTAACGCCCACATAACATGTCGCCTGTGTGAGGGTTACCTGATTGATGCCACTACTGTCACCGAGTGCTTACATACATGTAAGTACACTCACACCGCTCCTGCTGTTCTGTGTAATTAATGCTTTGATGTTGATTGGTCAATGTGATGCATATATGTGTATATAAGCAGTCATCCAGTAACTACTTCAATAAGAAAAACTATGTCTAAGTTGCAATTGTAACAAATTCTTGGTCAGATTTCAGTCAGAACTATTAAAGCTATTTTGACTTTTTTTTAACTGAACCACAAGTGAGAAGTGTAACATTGGACTGTTTAAATTTAGTTTTGCACTTTATGAACATTTTAGTGGAAACAAAATGTACTAATGTGATGTTCATTTCTAAAAGAAACCAACGCAGTTACAGTCAAATCTAAATGTACCACACACTGCAAAGTGAGCTGTGGCTTGGCAGGGGGCCGAATAATTCATTCTTATAATTCATAAGGCTTCTTTATAGATGTTGGGGATATTATGTTGAGAATATTGTTTTTTATGCATTTTTTGGTACACTCATTGTCAGTTTTATTAGTTACTATTGCCATATAGACGCACATTTTTCTGTAATTACATGTAGTCCCCTTTACCATGTTCTCTAATGGTCAGGACCTCCACAGATCAGTTACTATTTGGCTGCTACTTGTAACAGGCCAACACACACTAATGCATTTCTCACGCAAGTAACAGTTCTCAATAAAAAGGAATACATTTTGTGTGCAACAGTAAAGCAATCACTTTCTTGTCTGGAGATCACAAGTTTGAGCTTCAGAGATGCAAGAACGAGATATCACTAGGAATCCTGAAGAGCGCAAGTCTCTCAACTGTAGCTGGGGGTGATTATTAGTGGTGCTACCAGTGCCACACGTGCGCTCACACACAGGCAACATACAATGCAAAGGCGATTATACAGAGAGAGCAAGATTATGCACACTTACCAGTGGAATGCCTAGGAGCCCTACCAATAAACAGAACAACAGAACTTGAAATTCTTGAACAGTTTTTCATACAATGAAAGATGACGGCCCTAAAGCCTATGCCTGAATACCGTATCGTCATCAATATTATGTACCATAGTCATTACAGAAGCTCTTCAGAAGGAGGTCCTGCTGGAAAGAAAACCATACGGGAAATACTGATCTAATCAATGATAGTACATGTGCAGAAGTTTTAAAAGAATGAATGCCTGGTTTGATATGGGAGGCTCAATAGGAAGGGAAATATTTTTGTTGCTTGTGGTATTACCTAATTCACTATATAAAGCAATATTGTGCATGGAGAGTGTAAAACGGGTTTGTTTGCTCTGTTTATACAGTAGAGGGAGCCCTTGTGTCACTTATTGCTTGTGGGATCGGGATATAACAGAATGGCCTTGATTAGCACCGTCAGACTTCATGTCACTGCAGGACGCAAAACAAATGAAACACATTTTGTGTCACGTCTTTTTGCCTCTCTTTTGCTACTGCTGCTCAGTCAGTACAGTAAGGCCGATAGACTAAATACATAAAGTATCATTTTCTTGTATTATATTACATGATTATTTCCCTGTGAATGTCAATTGTTATGAAATTATTACGAAAGACAATAGTTTATTGATTTTCCCACGTGTTTTGTGTATGCAGTCTGCAGGAGCTGTTTAGTAAAGTATCTGGAAGAGAACAACACGTGCCCCACGTGTAGGATTGTCATTCACCAGAGCCACCCACTGCAGTATATTGGGTGAGTGCTTACTGCAGCAAGCAGCGTCAGTCAGCCTACACACACGCACGCGCACACACACACATTGTAGAGTCCATAACAGTGCAGTAGCTCTCAATTAAGACCTTCGCTGTTCTACATTTTGTTACACGATAAGTAAAACCTTCCAGTTGGTCTCTCCCGAGTGAAAGACACGGGCAGTCAATACAGTTATAGAGGTAAAGTACATGCATTGATCAAAGAAGTCTAGCAATTTTACTCCACATGGCCTCTTCTTCGCTTTCTCTCTCTCTGTCGGTGTTTGCATGCACATCAATAATTCATTCTCCGTTCAGTTCCTATAGTTGTTCAAGTCTCTTCAAATTACTTTGCAACTGAAGTAAGGCCAGTCTGTGATTTCCCATAACCAGAAACACAGACAAGTCCTGGGAAGAATCATTTATGAGGAATTATAATAATTATAACCTTCTGTGTGCAAGTGTATATTGATTTTTTTTTTCTGTTTTCGTGTTTCAACCAGTCGTAGTTAACTGAGATATGAAAGATTGAGAGTTATGTTTATATGTATTCCAAAGGTGCACATAACCTGTGAAACACATGAACATGCAGACATACTCTCTTAGGCTCAGACAGAAATGCAAGCAGGCATGAAGAGAAACACCTTTACTAGCGCACACAGAAACAGTGGGACATGCAGAAAATACAGAGAAGCAACACGATATAAATTAAGGCACAAGTAGTGTGATACTAAGGCATTTAAATGTACATTATTTAGCAGATGCCCTTATCCAGAGTGACTTACATTTGACACAATATTACAGTCCAAGCAATCGTGGGTTAAGAGCCTGGACCTTCTGGTCCATAGTCCAGTGTCTTACCCGCTAGGCCACCACAGTCCCGCAAATATAGTGATAGTGGTTCACATGAGCTACAATGCCTTTGACATGGTTTTACATGGCTGTTAATCGGAGGTTTCTTAAAATAAATATGCCTGCACTAACCACTGCACAACAGGAAAGAAAAGTTCTTAATTAATGTTAATGGTAGTTTTAAAAAATGAAGTGTTTTTCATACTTAGTCTCACACACACACACTTCTTGCACAGCTCATCTGTTTGGCGAGCAGTGTTATGCATAATTCCCTCTCCCTTGCTCACCAGTGCCTACATCTTTTCACGACTCAAGCTGATTTGGGGACTTTGGTTCAGTGGTATGAAGAACCCCCTCAGCTGTATGATTGGTGGCTCAGATGCTGCTGTAGTATCTGAGCAATTGCTGCACACGGGAATGTATATCGACACAGAGGCTGCAGCACCCTGGCACACTAATTATAACAATGATTAATGCTCCATTAGATTGCTGTTCTATTCCATAAAGTAAATTATGATAAAGGTCTCAAATCAACTTGAACCACAAGATAAATGCAGGCTTCTCTATGGGCTTGCTTCACTGTATTGTGCTTGCCAGCCTATTTAATCACCATGCAATGACCTGAAACCTTTAAAGACTTTGCTTAGTTTGTCTCCACTCTCTGGCCAAACCTGACCTCAAATGAGCCATTTGTAGCCAAAATAAGCCAGCGGGTTGGAATTTGGTATATTTATATTGGAAAGTTACATACCAGCTAATGAAAAGAATAATGTAGATGGTTTAAAAACTATTACTGAATCACCCAGCCCCTTGCAAAACATATGATACCAAACATTGGTTAATTTTTGATCAATTGTGGATAATTCTAGATAAAACTAAATAAAATCACTTTTGTTAATATCATATTTTGTTGAAGTCCAGTAGAGGGAAAAATATGGAAACACTCAGCAGTAATAAAAAAAAATTTGAGAATCCTCTTGTAATGTGCTATTCTAAAGCAAATCTTGACACATGTTAGTATTATATAGACCTTAATCAGGTGCTGGACTTAGTTAATTGAAATGTCCCCAACAGGAGAGTTGTTGGTTGAAACAGTATAAACGGTTCTAAAAGGATTAAATTCTAAAACGATTCAGAAATGGTAGGTAAAATAAGATGTCAGAGAGAAACCACAAAGACTTAAAATCGGAAAGTAGAAAATATCTGCTAAAGAAGTTAGTTTGCACTACAGAATTTTAACAAAACAGCAGAATGACATTGTGTTTACATATAGAGAAGATAAATGGCCACTTAAATGGAAGAAAACAAGGCTACCGTCGGTTAAAGAGAAGCAGTGTTGAAGGAAAGGCAATCAGTCTTAATATACATTGACCAAAGAGCTTTTTGTGGTACTGTTCTAATAAAACATATAACTGACTAAAGAAACTCATTCATGATATATGGTTGCATTCCAGGTAGATTACCTTAACAACGGGGCTTCATGTTGGCTTGGTGGTTAGCACTGCTGCCTCACAGCAAGAAGGTCCTTGGTTCAATCCAGGGAAGCCAGGGTATTTTCTGTGTGGAGTCTGCGTAGGTTTACTCCGGGTACTGCAGTTTCCTCCCACGGGCTGGAGACCTATATGTTAGGTTAATTCATGAGTGTGTGTGTATATATAACTACTAATAACATATACCCTTGTGTCACTGAATTAGCCACGTACACAGCCGTTAAGTAAACTAAATAAACAAACCTCAACAATAACTGTACAGGTATACGTTGAACTTTTGATAATTTTCCGATTCCATTTGAGAATGATTGTCATTTTTCAGCACAATAATGAAGCATGCCACTGAGAAAAGTGTGTTAAAGTTTTTCCAAGAAGGGCATTTCAACTCAAAGCTAACGCTAGCCTGATGTAGAATATTGTCTTCATTAGTGAATTCAGGCTGTCACTAAAACCAATGGAGAAGCAATCCTAACTACTAGGAGCAATACTAATTGTGGACACCCCCCCTCCCTCCCCAACACTGATTCCAAAGTATAACATTTATTAAAATAATCACATTTAATTTGTTTGTATGCTTTAAAAAGCTAGGATGTTTATGTATTAAATAAATTGGTTGGCGTCATAATTGTGATTCGTTTACTTTGCCTTTGGGTGACACTGTGTCTCGGTCCTCTTTGACTTGCTATTCGTTCAGCATTATCACTACCAGCATGCTGTGTAATCAAATCTTACTTTCTTTAGAGTCACAATTGCTATTTCCTGTTAGATTTAATGACTCGTGGGCTTTTTAGTGACCTCTGACTGAACTTTGGTGTTCATTTCATGGTGCAGTGAACTAATGTGGAGGGACTGCATGGTTAATAATTTTTCTGTGCATTTATTGTGTAGTGTTAAATAGAAAGCTCTATATCTGGGACTGCATACTGAGTACTTCCAGTGTTGCATGTATACAAATAATGTCAGTATTACAGTCCTTGGTATACTTGCTTGTGGAGGCTATAAAGGTTTTTCTAGACAAAAAGTGTAGAAACAAAAATTCATGGCTGTAGATGGAGTGCTTCCCTTGCCATACACATGTCATGCAAATGGAAATCCAAAACATTTAACTACAATTCCTGTCATTTAAAAAGGCATAGAGATAAGTATTTATTAATAAATTTCATCCAGTATCTTCAACCTATTTGTGCAGTTTAGATTGCTTTCTGTTCATTTACAGGCAGCACAAAACTGACACCCATCACCCAAGTTGAAGTACTTCTGAAATGTATTCATGTAATGGAAAAACAAGAATAACAGGGTTAGAAACGTGATCGCCTCCCTGATTTAATACGTCATTGAGCCATCTTTTGCTTTTAGTGCAGCCATTCTCTGCCCTAGCCATTGTGTTTTTATACTTTGTGCCATTCTTGTGCAGGAAGGTTGAACCACTTGGCATCTTCAGCTGTCGAGAAGAATTTGGGCTTCCTTTGGTAGCATCCATTTTCTCTTCCCTCCCTGACCAGGTCTTGCTGAAGACAAACAGCCTTACAACGTAATGTTGGTTCATAGTATGCATTTTGAGTAGTGTGCTTTGATTGGTTTTCACCAAACAAATTGCTTGGTTTTCACTCCAAGCACACAAGTTCAATCTGTCTCATATGACCTCAAAACCTTTTCCAACACAGTATCAGAATATTTCAAGTGTTTTGAGATGTACTTTTTTCAGACAGGCCAATTTGTGTAAAGCTTGTGAGATTTATTATACACAAATCGTCCAACTTGTGCTGAACAGACTTGTATTGGCTTTGTATTCTACCTAGTTAACTAAACATTATATGCTGTATATTTATGTATTGAGATATTTCATTTAAAAATATCCTCTATTTTTTATATATATATATATACACACACACACACACACACACACACACACACTATGAAAAAATATATATGTGCACACATTATATATGATGTATACATACACACTATATATATATGACTAGTCAAATTCCTTTTGACATTTTTATTTAGTTTTTGTAAAATGAATGTAATTATACAATTTCTTTCATGGTAACTCTGTTAACCCATTTAATTATTTTTCTTTGTATGATTGTATAAAATTGATTTATTTAAGAGGATGGGTCATTGCTGAGTCTGGTCTCTCTCAAGGTTATCTTCCTATAATTTTAAGTGCGTTGTTCCTTCCCACTGTCTTGCTGAACAGGTGTTTTCATCTGTTACTTTCGGATTCTGTAAAGCTGCTTTGAGACAATTTCTGTTGTAAAAGCGCTGTGAAAATTAATCTGACTTAACTAGAGCCCCAGTGCAAAACATGAGTGTCTTCTAACCCTTGACTTCATCCTATGTTTGGCGTGAAATAGAAATTCCTTGGCTGAACTTTTCTTTCCATCACTAAGAACTCATTACCTGTGATTGAGTGTGTGGGAAGTGCATGATTAATGGCTCTGCATTTGGGCCGCCTTCCAATTATTTCAAAGTAGTAATTTTCCTGTATTCTAGGAGAATGGAAAATGCTTTCCAAATACATTATACATTCACTATGTTGCCTGGATGTCTGTGCAGAAACAGTCCTGTTGTCTGAGAGCTCAGCAGAGCATGCATCAGGACAGAGTGCTACATGGTGATATTTTGAGACGTGTAGCAAGGTTGTGCTCCCTCTCAAACTGAAGTGTGCTTCTTGAGTATTCATAGTTAGTCTGGCCTTTTAATCCACCTGTGTTATTTGATAAATCAGCCTCATCTCCCTACACCTAATCAGACCGTCACACACTCCTGTAACCACAGTTTGGTGATCATCCCTTTAAATGCCAGATATCTTCTTATCCCCAGGGTTTTCTGGCTCCCCTGTGAGAGCCCACCAGCAATTTTTAATTGGCATGATTTCCCTATTGTACAGCAGAAAGCTTGATCTGCTCTACGCTTGCAAACATGAACTGGCTGGGGAGAGGCAGGTTTCAGCTGGTTAGGTATACATGGCTAGCCATAGCAACAGCCAAAAGGTGTGGCACTCACCCTGATGCACGTTTCCCTGTGGAATTCCATTCAAAAAGGAATTTCTAAAGGCAAATAATATTTGATTTTATCCTATCCATCATCTTGAGTTAAGTGGCTTTTGTAAGTGAGCTCAAAATAGAGCCTAAGACCAAACCAAAGATGATCCATCCATGAGCCATGTTACCTGGGGTTAACTGAGCTTCTAGCATATCTCCATTCTGTCAACTTTGCGTTATGAGTATTAGGACTTCATCAATAAATTATTGTACTACTGGGTGAATTCTATTTACTACATGAAAAGCTTAGTATAACCTTATTGTGTGACATGTTTCACAACTGATTCTGATTGACATTATTAATAGTTGGCTTAACGTTCCTTTAACTGCAGGATAAAATGTAAGAAAATGTCTCCTAATTGTGCAAAAAACAGTTTAAGTGCACTGTTGTCATGTCAGATTTGGGATCGGGTAGAGATCAGCATATAGTGTAATTTGTGTGTGCTAATTAACAGTCCAGGTGTAACCTTGCATACACTGATGCAGGATATGGTGACGGTTTTTACAATGCCTTCACGCTCATGTGCATTCAGATATACTTTCAATGTCAAAGACGTTTTAGAAAGGCAGCCAGTTCTCTCACAGGTAATATGGCGTTAGTGTTTTGAAATGAACACTGGCCGGAGGGAGTTTGAGCCCTGAGGCAGTGTGGCTTGGTAACTGTCTCAGTAGAACATTGCAGTATCAGGTGCAATCAACACAAACTCTGCACTTGTGTCTCCAGAGATCCAGCAATTACAAATGCAGGGGTAATCAGGGGCCAAGATGCTGTTGTCTGTCGTACAATATATAATGCTGGAAGTATTTAGACTGATAATATTGCTGACACTTAGTAAGCTCGTTGCAATTCTGCTTTGTAAATTTGAAATAATTGATTTGAACTGTAGTGCTTATAGTGATTTTGTGACTAAATATGAATAATTAATAATAATTTATTTACTCTTTTTAGGTTATTTCCACCTCCTAGATGATTGTCTTCTGTTTTATGATTACCATGAGTCTCCTAAAGAGCAAAAACTCTTATGTTATATCAGACTTAACCCACAACTGGCTATTTTCATTCTGATTGACAGGGAAAATGCAAAATCATCTTTGTTTAACCTAGCTGTGCTATATATGATCTGTTAGACTTTGACATAATTGGAAATCAAATATGTGGCCTTCCAATATTGGGCCAAACGCTAATGGGTGCCTTTTAAATCTAAGCTGATTCAATTTGGCAGGCTTGAACACCGTTTAATATCTGGTGCAAACCCAAAAGCCAATAATCAGGTAGGAAATAGTAGGGGTCATGGGGGTCTTTGAAAATGTAGGCTGAATTAATAAAAAATGCATATATTAATGAATGAAAACTGCGTGTTTTAATGACGTGTGTGTGGTTTGTGGTCTTTGGGGAAAACTGTTAGCTCAGGTGACAAAAAAATGGCAGGAATGACTCAGTTAAATGCTACATTGTAAAACCAACACACAAAGCTCTGAAATGGCTTTTAGTGTTCTTGCATGACAGTCGCTAACATTGTCACTTACTGATGGAACTTGAATATTAGATGTGAACTAACTTGCTACGTGGACATGCAACTTAATTCTGCCACAGTTTTTAATTTAGTACTTATTGAAATAATTTTCAGTGTATTACTCATACTCGTTCGCATCTTTGAATGTTTGCTAGTCGAAGGTTTACATCAAGGGGACTTTTTTTTTATAAATTATTATTGCAAAAAAATGAGAATGATAGAATGAAAATGCTTTGATAATGCTTTGCACACCAAATATCTAGGTAAAATTTCAGCCACAGCTCAACTGGTTCTACATAGTAGTGAAATGGTGTGAAGTGTTTTAAAGAGAAACATCATTTAATCATTTAAAAAATATATAGAACATGTTAAACTGTTCCATAATATATTGGAGATTTCACCCACAGGCTGTCATATTGGACTAAAATGTACCGTATTACACCCTATTGTTGACATGATACAGTTACATGTTCAGGGGTAGCACAGTAGTGCATTTAACCCCTGTGGACTTTGAATGAGTAATTTAATTAGTAATGCTATATTTTTCCTCTCTTTTCAGACATGACCGAACAATGCAAGACATTGTCTATAAGTTGGTGCCGGGTTTGCAAGAAGGTTAGTGGCTAGTATTTCTTTATTTTCAGTCCCACATTGTGTTTCAGTGTGACATTTCCAAAAGTAAATCCTTACATGTTGCCTTGTACAGCGGAGTTAAAAAAGCAGAGAGACTTTTATCAGAAGCTTGGGATGGAAGTACCTGGGGATATCAAAGGAGAGCTGTGCAACATGAAGGCCCACTTGGACTCCCAGCGCAATGGTACGTTCCACACACACCCTCGTTGCTAGCTGGTATAACTCCCCGATGGTCAGGTGCAGGAGAGTTAATAGCATGTTTCCTTGCTCTGTGTACATGAGACGTAGAAATGCATCCAACTTCTAGAAGCATCTACCCTAAATAATTCACACGACTGAGGAGTCAGAGGCATCCGAATATTTCGGACATGCATTATGTTTGTCTTTAAATAGAGCAGCCCTTACCACAAGGCATGTTATTACACTTCTACTGTATTCTGTTACCAGGACACACTGTCCAATTAGAGCTCAGCTCGTATTTCTCTATCTCCTCTCATGCAGGTGTTAATGGTTTGTAAGACTGGTAACCCAAAGGCCTGCCAAGCACACAGAATTAATTGCTGGGCTAATGCATAAGATTGGGTTTGTTTATTAAGGCTCAAATTGAAGTGGGATAGCACACTTCAGTTTCCCACAGTTGAGCATGTTTAGCAGGTCTGCAACTCACAAGACAGAGTAATTCAGCTTATGTTTCTGAGAAGGGAAAGGAAAAGACAGGGAACCTGGAGGCATCAATAGCCACTTAAAGCCACTGAGCAGGTCTTTGCTTTATTTGCTGGAGGCTGTTGCCTTTAGGGAAACAGGAAAGCTAGTGGATACATTAATAATGATCATAAATTCCCCGTTAGCTTGAATGGAACATATGGAAGCTAGACATGCACTGTATTAGAACAGTGTCAGCCTTTTGAATTAATCGATCTCTTAGCTAGACTGGAGAGGTTCCATAAACCCAGCCCTTACTGGCATGCATCTAGGGCTGTTACAGTAATCACAGTACTTTTCAGATTAATTATATAGTAGTTTTTGCAGTAGAACGCTGCCTTAAAGCTGCCTCACAGAGACTTTTGATGAGAAAAAAAAAAATCAGGTGACGGTGCAAGGTAAATCTCCCGTCACAGCTACAGAGATCCCCGGTTCAATCCTGACCTTGGACTTCACCTGTATGGAGTCTGCATATTCTCATGCACTTAATTAATCCGATCTTAAACAAATTTCTGCGGTCATCAGATTATTCCAGTGGTCATGTAATCAGATTTCTCATAGCATGTATACCAGTTACCTGATTTAAATCGTTTTTCTCTGTCTGTGCATGCGCTTAAGCCTAAAGTTTCGTTTTCTGTGGTTTTATTTTTTCCATAGTCTGTGGTGATTTGTTTCTTTTATTATCTGGCGAACCCAGGATAAATGTTACACAGCAGTCCAAAACGGATCTCTTGTACCGGAGGAAAGTGTTTTTGAAGCATTTCCTTTTTTTGGCATAACGTTTAATGTTGTGTCGCTGAAAATGAAGCCATACGTTGTGAGAAATTGCCCATACATGGCCTTAGAATGTTTTTTGACAGGCCTTAACACTTTCATGCAAGTATTTTCCAGTAATACACACAGGACAGTATCAATTTCTGACCTGTTACAGACCATAAACAGAGACAGTAAGTAGCAGCAGGTGTCTGTATGAATATAGGTTTAGTAATGTGGAGTGACAGTAGTATTTGTTGAAAGATAACATATCAGCAGTTTATTTGGACTGCTGTGGCACTTGCAATCAGAATGTGTTTGTGTTGTTTTGTGTGCTGTTCAAACAAACTTCACACCAGTTACAGCCTAAAGGCTGTAGCTTGGGTGTCTTTGTTGATGCACACTCTTATTAAATCCTGCCCGGTTGTCATGGTCTCGATTTATTTATCATTATCAAGCTGATTTCCTGAGACACATACTGAAATAGCTGAGTCACTTGTCTCTGAATGTGTCCTTGAAATGATTTGGGAACTCGATATTCCCTCAGTTTGGAAATTGACTAAGCAGTGTTCAAGATGAAGGCTCGAATAACAGGATAGGTCTGTCAATGAGAAGCAGGAACAGAATGAACTTCTATACACCACCTTCCTTTTTGTAAATAAACTTGTTTTGATAAGATATCCCACCACAACCTTTTATACCCCATGAGCTGTGATTTAAGTTTGAAGACTTTCAACAAGTGACCCAATCAGGATGCCAGGTCGATTTTCATGCGCTGTCTTTGTGTTTCCTTCTTTGTAGAAGTACATTTTACAGCCTAATAGTCTGTTGTTTGCCATCGCCCTGCCATGACTCTTTAGTTTAATTTGTCTCCGTCTGTCTCTGAGGTGAGGGGCATCCATCCTGCTGATTACTTGCGCTTTGGCCTTGTGTGCTAAATGAAAGTTGAAAATGAATGTGCTTCCGTTAATTAGACAACTATGTTTTCAAAGCCTTTGAAATGTGACAGGTAATGCGTTTGAAATAATTGCATTCTGAGGTGACAGTAAAAGTGGTAGTGTGCTGATTAGTGTGCCAGTGCGCATATGAAAAATCAGATTGGAGTCAGAGTTGGTGAGAATGTTGGTGTTTATGATCATCGGCTGTACAAGTTCATTTTTAGGTAGGGAATGAATAATGAATGCATCGCTATGTTGAAATGAATTATAGATGAATAAAAACATCTATCAGAGGCTGGTGAATGCATTTAACTCTGCTGGCACAAAGATGACAAGCACATTCATGTTCTGGATTGAACAAACTATTCCATTTTGCATTCTCCTTTTAAGCTCACTATGGGAATTTGAAGGAAGTGATTACCACCACCTCCTTGATTTCAGTCATTAAAATGTACTAAAACAAAATGAATGCTGGAATTAGAACTGGATTTTCTAATTAAATGAAAATAAGAAATTGAGGTGAAAATGCATAACTCGAATTCCATTACTAGGAGTAAAGTTTCATCTCATTAAATCTGACAGAATATTCCATTTAAAGAAAGTATGTGAACCTCTAGCCTAACAACTTCTCAGTACATATAGGCATTGGGTGTTCTAATTAATGTGATTAGATTGAAGGTATATAGTTTTTAGCTGATCAGAAATGGTATTTCCTTATTAGTCTCATCCTTTTTCCATATCACATGACTGCTTCCTCTCGAAGAGACTATAGGCTTACCAGTGCTTTCTCACATTAAGTCACATTAAATGCAGCTCATACAGCATTGTTGGGCAGTTCAACATGCCTGTCAGGAACATGGCCATGAAATGCACACCTTTCCTGATACACGCCCCCACTGCGACCCTCTGTTTGCTTGTGTTGCTTTTGATTGATGAGCTGTTACTTGATGTTATCTGTAACTTCTGTAATTTCTAATTAGCCACATGGCATTGGGACCTGCCCAGTGTAAAACCTTCTGTGTTTGGAGAAACCCTTTAACCACCTGAATTTATTTTATATTTTGATTGTGCGTTTATGGCCATGTTCCTGTCATGTATGTAAACATCCATGCTGAAATGGCATAAAGATAAAAACAAACAGAAGACTACACTGTTTAGTGGTCTGCCTGCTTACACATTAGATTAATCAGGTTCAGTAGGTTGATCAGGAAGATTACCAACCTCGTCTAGATTCTGGTTTCTTAGGATTAAAAGTATACAGCACTAAATTAACATAGGCTGGCATAAGGCTTCTGGGACTGAGCCTGTGATACAGACTTACAAATAGGAATGTAGCAACAATACAGGTATGAACAGTGTTTAGTTTTTTTATATATAAATTAATGCCAGTAAGTGAAGAGAATGAGAATCTGGAGTAATTTAGATTCCATGAATTATTTTTGTAGCCTGAACTTGTACAGAATAATAACATTATTTGTTTTGTTTTCTTTTGAGCTATTGGCATTGACTGTGGTACATCAGTTAAGGTAGTCAAATGTGGACCAAAAATCCCAGTTCAAGTTCAAGTCCCGCCTCGGTCAAAGTGACACTGTTGGGATCTTAAGCAAGGTTACATTAAGATTACATGAGTTCTAAATTTTGTTCCTATACCCAGGTGACACGAAGCCTGAGGAGACACCCAAGGATGGAGATGAGAAACCAGAAGAAGATAACGATTATCATCGCAGCGATGAGCAGGTAAGGATACAAAATTCAATTTGATGTCTAATTTCTTTATTAAATATGTCTAAATTATTGATTAAACTCTGAGTTATTCCTTATAGTATTCCTAAAGTTGGCAACAGTCAATTTTTTTTGGTCAAAAATGTACATCATTGTACATCACTGAGGCATTACTTTATTCTTAAATTTGATTGCCCTTGTATTTGTACACTTAAAATAGCTGTTTTTGGAAAGAACAAGCGATTTGCTCTGGAGATTTCTGCCTGTGAGGAGTTAGCATGTTCTCTCTGTGCATGGGTGGGTTCTACACAGTGTAAACTTTTTTTTTTTTTCTTCTTTTCTTCCATATACCAAAGACATGCATTAGGTTATCTGGTTGCTCTGAACTGACCAGTGTGTGTGCACGCCTGTCTGGTATTGTAATATCTTGCTCCCATCATGAACAGACCATGATAGCTATCTAATGTTAAATAAGTAAAGCAGCAAGTAGAACATTTTGCAGCAGTGCTGATTTGTACTCATGATCCATTTGCTCTGTTCTTATCTGTATCTGTCAGTATGGCGTTCTGGAGCTGTTTGGTACTAGTACTTGCCGCCTGCTGCCTGTCACACTGTTAATAATGCACAGGGATGAGACTGGAGCCAGAAAGCTTATGGTGTCTCCCTACTGTCCCGCAAAGGGCAGTCTCTGAGGTGACCTCACGGCCCTTGTGTGTTGAATTCAGATGAGGTGTATTTTCCTGGTTATCTGATGCATGTCTGATGCATGCTGCGTCTGTTGTGCTGTGCAAATGAAAAAGTAGTTTAAAATAGTTTACCTCAGCAGTGTAAGATGCTGCTTTTCATGTAGTTTTCCAAAGGCAAATGTTGTGTTTGGAGAAGGCTGAACGTTCTGTGCTGCATAACAGATGTGTAAATAGGTTCTAGTGGTTGTGGAGTTTGCAGAATTTGCCTTGAATCTGTGCCTAACTGCTAGTGTTGGCTGGCAAAGTGTGCAGCTTGGCCAGGGACAGAGGAGCATTTGGAAGTTGGAGAGTGGGGAAAAGCGCATACTTTTCTGTGGATCAGCTGGTCTTTGTATGTGTACAAACCAATTCTGCTCTATAAATGAGTGGTAGTGTCCACAAACAAATGACACTAGCACAATCTCTGTCTAGAGACGTTTATAGGTTAAATTATTTTAAGTAGCTTCACTTCTATTGATGTATAGCTGGTGTTGTTTAATTAAGCAGTAAACTGGTCTAAAATGTGATCCCATTCCCATTCTTTTATTAGATATGGGAATATCTGCTCCAACTATAGATATTGTGATTGCCCTTTCTGCAATGGCATTTTCTTCATTTCTTTATGTTTTAAACAGGAGCTTTAGCTAGTTCACTAAAAACTGAGTTTCTTATAACTCAAATGATTATTGCCTGAACAGGGTGGAACATGAAATATGACATGACTTGCATTTTAATGAAATGCCTCTACTGCTAACATTTGCTAAACCTTATTTTGTTTCCCTTGCTTAGATGAAATGGCTTTGCTGTTTGCTGTGGAGTTTTTGCTTTGGAGATGTAATTTTCCTTGCATATCAAGTTAGTTGTGATAATTAGTGTTTTTGATATTTCTGCTGCTCATCGCAAGATAACCAGTGCCATATTTCTGACTTTACGCAGAAATTGCATTCTGGTACTGGTATGTTCTGTTGCTGATGCTAATATTGTAAATATGTTCCAGTATCGGGTCTGGACAAGGTATTGGAATCATGGTGTCTCTACGTTTAAGTGTAATGTAAAATTGAATATAAAATTTGAACGTTTCTTGAGTTTGAATATCGTTTAGTGGGCGTTGTTAGTGTTGTGTTGTCTGTATTTACAGCATTTAGCAGACACTTATCCAGAATAACACATATAACAAATATACATTTGAGCTGAGCAGTTGACGGCACTGCAGTTAGAGATTGGCAGAGCTGCACAAATCATTTAAATTTCATCAAACTGGAGTCATGTCGGATCAGATGTCATAATTTCTGATCTACTGCTATGTTATGCTATACAGGTCATGCACATGCTCGTGCAAACTATTTAACCGACAGTGTAATTTCCTGCATGTCAGATGTCCCTGATGCTTCAGGCTGTGATGATTAGAAAATCCCAGGCTTAAAGGGAGCGTCTCCTTTGCTTCATTTGAAAGTGTAATTGCTCTGAGCTGGACCTACATATACCATTTATGTCGTTGTTTGGGTCGATTATAACTGGCCTGCTTGTGCCGTAACGGCTTAGTAATGATACATCGCGCACTCACACACGCACACAACACAATTATATTTCACTGTGTTGCACTAATGGCACAGGTCCTGCTGCTCGACTCTGGCTTGTTTGTTCAGCCGCTCTCTCTTTGTACCAGCTGGTGAGTTCATCCACAATTTACTGTCCATCACTTTCACCAGGGATTCCAACACCTACACATTCTTTTTGTCTTTCAAATTGAGATGTGGTTAGCATCCATAAACAGTTGCAACTGCATGTGTGTGAGCGTGCATAGATTTCTGAGTGCGTTCTTAAATTCCTCCCTTTATTCATAACTCCATCTTTCTTCATTAGCGTTGGCTGTTGAAAGAGCAGAGTGTGCACACACAGGCACGCACGTACATACGCACATATGTACATGTTTTTCTTACTAGCCTTGAAAAACTTTTCATTGATATAAATGACAGTGAAGGTTACTAATTACAGCTAATTAATGGTGACCTTGACCTCAGTAAAAGTCTTTAATGCGTATGCTATATAAAAAAATAAATAAATTATTGGACCTAATAAATGATTGGAATTATTTACAATGGTTATCAAAAGGATTTTTTTCTGTATTTTAGCGTCAGTGGCTATTTAGGGCAGAAGCAAGTTAAAACACGATCAAACACACAGTAGTGAAAATTTCCAGCAACCAATTATCCTAACACATGTCTTTATGTGGGAAGAAACCCGAGTACCTGAAGTAAACCTGAAGAGGACATTCAAGCTCCGCACAAGCAGAGATCAAGATTGGGATCAAACTTGGGATCTCGGGTGCTGTGTTATGGCCTGTTACAATGTTTTGTTTTTGTTTTTTTATTGAAAATGTACTTTTCAATGGGAATCCAATAATATACATGAATACACACATTTAGCAGAACCCATAATCAGAATTTAGATTTTCCCTGGGCAAGCTCCAGACAGTACTATATTCTCCAGCAGGCTAAGCATTTTGTTTTTCACTTTCAGAACATTATTGCCTTAGATTTTAAGCAATTTGTTATAAAATAGGCATTGTGATTTGCCGAGCTATAGGTGTTTTAAGTTTGTTTAAGGCTAAGATACAGTATACATTATACAGTGTATATATTAAACTGCTCTGTTTACTATGCATTCTGCTTATGATGGATTTGTCAGAATGTATCCCCATCATAAATCAGGGAGCACCTGCAATTAATATTGTTTAAGTTGTTTAAATGAAAAACAAATATGATGTAATTGTAGGCATCTCTGCATTTAGTTCCTTGTGCAACCACATTTTACCAAGATGACAACAGCAGTCTCATCAATGCCTGATGGGAGTAGAATATAAAAGTAGAAAGTTTAGACTGAAACCAGACTATACAGACTGCCCACAGGCCTAGGTTCTCTCCTGTGTGAATTGTCAACTGAAAATAGCTGAGATTGCTCCTTTGACTGCTTGCCTGCACAGTCCAATATGGCTCCTTATGTGACTGCTTTCTTATTCTCAGGTGAGTATTTGTCTGGAGTGTAACAGCAGCAAGCTGCGTGGACTCAAGCGGAAGTGGATCCGCTGCTCGGCCCAGGCTACAGTCCTCCACCTTAAGAAATTCATTGCCAAAAAGCTCAACCTGACATCCTTCAATGAGGTAAGTTCAGCTTTGATTATTTTGATTGCTTTTCACCTTCTGTTGTGTTTTCTGTTTTCTGTTCCAACCCTAATAAGCAAGAAAACAAGAAAAAAAAAAAACAAGTCTTGTGAGGTGCTGCTTTTGAGTCCTTAATAAGAAGCTCAATCTCCAAATTTGTTCCGTTGCAGCAGGAACAATGAATTCTATTTCTCTTTGGATAAGTGTCCACCCTGTCACTATGCAACATATTAGCGCTCTTTTACGCTGCCATGCTTCTCATGGACTTTCCCCCCCTACATTTTGAAGTTCTGAAATATCATTTGTTCTCTATTATGCCTGCATCACGCCGGCCGGCTGTCAGGAGCACTGTGGCGTGATTCTAACAGACAGCTATAGAACTTGACTAATCATTATCTCTGTTCGCCCATTCCTCTCATAAAAAGCCTGTGTGTGGGCTTCTGCCACCTAGCTCCATCTGAGCTCTGTTCATTGCAGTATAGCTGTCAGATTTCTTTTGTTCTCAATTGAGCATGTAGTCATTGATGCTGGCAATCATAACAAAGGCCCAAAATAGAACAAGCTGGTGCGACAATTTGCCTTCTATACAATGGAAGAGAGTTAATGAAACAATGGAAAATAAAGGCAATTTGCTCTATAGAGCACAGTAATAGGCTGTTGGTCTGATCCACTTTCATTATGTGTAAAAACAGGGCAATGCTTTCTGTTGACTTCTCCGATTAGGGGATGCTGTGGCTATTTTGTTTTTTCGTCCCCTACCTGGTCTGGTTTGTACCATTCTTATACAAGAAGCCCTCACACATGACATTTACTGTCACACTGTTAGTAGTAAAGACACTTTTTATTCATCACTTATGAATACATATTTTAAAAGCATCAGTTTTACTACACATTCCCAGTGCTAAACATGATTCGCCACTTGATATGTATCTTTCAAGGAGTAAGTTTATTTTTTATTTGCCTTGACTGCTTATGCATTGTCTATGCAGCATTGTAACAGTTCTGTTGAGATAGTATGTTATGGGAAAAGATTAGTCTAAAAATACAAAGAACTGTGTAAATAATAATCCAACAGTCAGATACACTTCACAAAGAACTTTCACTATTCACAAATAAATAAATCCAAGTTCGTGTCTGATAGACTGACATTTGCTAAATTCATAAATACAGCTAAATTCATAAATGCATGTTTTTGTTGTCATCATAATTTGTATGTGAAAGTGCATTTGTTTATTTTTTTTTAAAAAAGGTGCAGTTTCAGTTTGAAAGTTTTTAAATCTATAAAATGGTGAACCTGCAGTTGGGGATTAAGTTACTCCTGTGGTTTTAGTGACGTTTTTGTGTTCGTTTCCTCTTGTGCATTTTTGGATCTGGAGACTTTCCTTACGCTCTTCACACCTTACCACACAAATGCCGTCTTCAATTCACAAACATGCAGTGCTATAGAACAAGCGACCGCTAGGTTGCACTGTTGTTTTTTTCCTCATTGTGGCTGTAATTGGCAGTTCTCCAAGTTTCCAGATAACATTTTTGTTGCCAGCAACACGGCAAAGCTCCCAGGACAGCGGCATGGTGAGTCAACCCACATCATCTTCAAGTGGAAGTTCATCTACAGTGAGTAAAAATGTTAGGATATATATTCCTAAAAGTTATGTAATAAACCACAGATTTAACCGTTAAATTTACGTATTTATAACAGCAGTGGACCTCCTTGTTCATTCCATTATTTATTTCGTTAATATCATGTATTAACTTTAGGCTGGACTGTATCTAGAATTTAGATATTAGCAAGCTAGCTATTTTGTGTAACTGATGGTGATGAAAGCTAAGCATTGTCTGTGGTCAGAATAGAATTCAAAAATAAAAATCAGACATTATTTTTAAAATGGCTTCTGGGAAGTTTTGCATAAATGGACCCAATTATGCCAGTTGTACAAATCTTATGCTGTCATATTTAAATTAAGTCTTTACTTTCATAGTATGGATATTTTAGTGTGGATATTTTAACACTTTATAACTATCATTTTCAGAGTGTGGTTGAGATGGCTTAGGCCCTAGTTACAGCCCTATCAAGAGAGCTGTCAGTTACTTCAGGTACTCCACCATTCACACTCCACTCCACGTGTTCCCCAGCCAGTCCCCTACTAGTTCGATAACATCTAGATTCTAGATACAGTCCAACCTAAAGTTAATAAATGTTGACTGGAATTTAATAAGAACTTGTTTTTTACAGTATTATGCGTCGCAGGCTAAATATCTATACATTGTGTTGTAGATCGTTTTGAAAATTTAATTGAATTTATTTTTCAACATAAGATGGTAAGCAACAGAAGTTCTTGTTTGTACGTTTGCCATACGTGTATATCATACAATAAAGGTTTAATAAACATTTAATATGTTACATAGCACGTCCCATCTTGTAACATAGGGCATGTTAGTTTAATTAGACCAGCAGGTTATTAGGACCAAAACGATCGCGTCCCGATGTGGTCCAATTAACCGGATTCAACTGTACATCATATTAAGTAATAAATGAAGGGAATGAACAAGGAGGTTCACTGACGTTATAAATAATGCACGTTTAAACCTGTGGTTCATTACGTAACTTTTATTAATATAGGTTTTATTAATTAACATCTTTACTCACTGTAGATGAACCTCCACTTGAAGATGATGTGGGTTGACTCACCATGCCGCTGTCCTTGGAGCTTTGCCTTTTTGCCGGCAACAAAAAATGCTATCTGGCAGAACTGCCAATTAGAGCCACAATGGGGTAAAAAAAACAACCATGCCACCTAGCGGTCGCTTGTTCTGTGGCTTGGCACATTTGTGGATCTGAAGACTGCATTTGTGTGTGGGTAGGGTGTGAAAAGCATAAGGAAAGTCTCAAAATCCAAAAATACACAAATACGTCATGGAAACCACACGAGTAGCCTAATCCACAAATGCACATTTTATACATGCATTTTTAAAACTGAATTATGCAACAACAAAACGTGCACTTGTTTTCACATACAAATTATGATGCATCTGTGACAAACCAGAAATGTGTATTTATAAATTTAGCTGTATTTATACAAATGTCAGTCCGTGAGACACGAACTTGGATTTATTTATTTATGAATAGTTAAAGTTTTGTGAAGTGTGGCTAACCTCTTCCCATAGAATGTTAAGACAAGATAGTGGTGAGTCTACGTTTTCTTGCATGACGAGTCCTTCCTTTCAAGGACGTTATTAAATGTTGAGTCAAATGTTTGGTTTATTTACTATATTTTTCAAGTGCATACGTGATCTGGCTTGCAGTCCGCTACATTCAGAACTCACTAGTGTGGTGTTGTGCTTTGCTTAGTGGGCATTGTGTGCTTTGCTTGCAGCTGGACATTTTATGCAACGAAGAAATCTTGGGAAAGGACCACACGCTCAAATTTGTGGTGGTGACAAGATGGAGATTCAAGGTAAATATAGAGGTTCCTCTTGACTGATTGTTCGTGATTGTCAATTAAAAAGAGGTCTTGCAACCCAGTGTATTCCATAAACAGTAGGGTTTTCAGTTGGGTATTTGGTCTGTTTTCCTGGGAGTGTAATTGAATCTAGAAAGCACGAATATGCCTGATATTTAGAGCTAAAATGTTTTTTAAAAAGAACTTGAGAAAAAGTTACTTGACTATAACAAATGTAGATGCTTGGGTGGCACAGTTGCAGTAGGCCAGCCCACCCCCCAATGGAGACCTGGGTTTGTGTTCCACATCTGCTCGGGTTCAGCGTTATGCAAAGGCAATGGTTGAGAGAAAGGAGACTGGTTAGGGCATCAGCCCCTGCTGCTACAGTGACCCTTACTGGCCCAGTGATGGACTAAGGCATTTATAATGGAAAACTATTTAAATTAAAACAATAGAAAATAGAAAAAAACTTATATAAATATTCTAAGGAAATTATAAATATGCAGGTAGGCATTACATGATGTTGATTTTGATATACCTGTACATCCATGGTGAGATTGGGGATATTGTCCTTGTAATATTAACCAGTAGTAATGACGCATGTAACAGGACAACCTGTGGTGCAGACATTTTGACTAAACACAAAGTTTGAAAACCATGCGGCATCTGCATGAGCAGACAATGCTCAGCAAAGCTTGGCTGGTACTCTGTTATTTATAAGCACAGAGATGATGACAACAAAGATGAGCAGAGTTTAACACTGGAACCGAAACCTTAATTTACGTTTACATTTACATTTCCAGCATTTAGCAGACGCCCTTATCCAGAGCGACTTACAACTCATATAGTCTTACAATCCAAGCAGTTGTAGGTTAAGGGACTTGCTCAAAGACCCAACTGTGGCATCTTGGCAGAGGTCGGATTTGAACCTTATGGTCCACAGTCCAGTACCTTAACTGCTAGGCTACCACAGGCTACCACAGTCCCACAGTGATTTGTACTTTCTTGACCTTGCATGGATTATGGGACAATTGTGGATTTGTTTTTATATGAGAAAATGCCATTTTGTGGTGCAAAGCAGTGCCAGTGATACCTAAAATGTTGATATTCTACCTTAAATATTGATATTGCATAATTAATTGTGTATGGGAAGCACTGCAGTAGCTTGGCCATTTAGTCAATATCAGTACACCACAGTATACAGTATAGCATGGCTAAGTAATGTATATTATGTTGTATTCTAACAACATCCAGATTTCATAACATGCAAAGTGTTATGTAGCACTTTAAACTTAATTCTGAATTTAGTTTCATAAACTAAATAATAAAACATAAATTCATATAGTCCTATTCAAAAGTCTTACCATTAGTTGGTGTAATGGTGTAATGGTCATATATAATTATTTCTCAGTCCCTTAATATAATACAACCAGAAAATGCAGGAATTTTTCTCAACGAAATGGTTTTACTTACAAAATGTCAATATTTGGTGTGACCTCACTAAGCACATCTGAAATAATGTTTTCTGAAATAATCTCCTGGTGCTTCTTTCAGCACTTGCCAAAGTTTTATTTGGATTTAGGCTGTCTTTTCTTTCTCTGTCAAGGTGACATCATACTGCCCCTGTATTCTTCAGGTCTGGGCTCTGTGGATTTTTGTTCTATTTTTTAATACTGCCTCCAAATTTCCTGTCTGGCCATATAATGGCCAATATTTGGCCATTAACCACTGCTAAACAACAAATCTGTTGCTGGCCTAAGACTTTTGCACAGTGAATATCTGCAAGATTTTCTTTTGATTGCCTCTTTGGGAAGGTAAAATGTTATTTTGGAGATTGCTGTTAAGGTCCTTCTTGAAAGCATGTGCCAAGTGCCCATTTATTAAGAATAAAGTAAACACACGCACTGTGCACAGAGCAAATATTTATCACATCTGTTTGTCTTTTTATTGAATGTAATTCGATGTGTAACCTTTAAAGAGCAGTGTCCAATAGCTGGAGGATGCAAATGCATTGCAGTGCTTGTTGCCCCTGCTGACCTTCAACTGGCTGTTTTCAATCACGTCTGTTTGTGTATGTGTCTGTTGTTTTAGAAATCACCCCTGCTCCTGCATTACAGACCTAAAATGGATTTGCTGTAGCTGGACAGAAGGTTGTTTTGGCCCAGGACTGCGCAGCGCACTATTTATGCAGAGACTATCAAAGGCACACACCAAACACGCCCCAGTCCCAAATGTCAATCCAGACACGAGTCAGCAAACAACCAATACCAGCTCAATAATTGATATTCTGGTGCACTAGCCAAGCAGAACAGCCGCAGGAGTTTCTTTAATCCTTCATCTGCTATGTCCTCGATATGTGAAAAACCAAGAGAAAGTGTATATTTATACTTTTGTACAGAAGAGAGACACAGATTTGTGACGCTACCGGTGCTCTGTTTACACACGAACAACGGGAGACGGTTGAACAATTTTTATACCGACGAACATCACTCCCACCTCAACCAGTGAAGAGGCATCACTGTGTGTGTGTGTGTGTGTGTGTGTGTGTGTGTGTGTGTGTGTGTGTGTGTGTGTGTGTGTGTGTGTGTGTGTGTTGGGCAGGTGGGCGGTTGGGCATCCCATCACACCACTTACTGCAGAGTTCTTCACTGCCCACTCTTTCAGGTCTCAACAGCTCAACACAGTCTTGAGAGCACAGAAGACACAGCTCTGTGCCAACAGACCTCGATCCTGATTTGAGTTGTGAATGGTCTCAGAGCATTGTTTATCCCCTATTTGCGTCACTGAAAGTGGAATTCTGAATAATTTTTGTGTAGTAATTTATGTTCAATTTTACAAGTATTGTAAATAGAAATTGTTACATCAATGCAAGAGAGATAACTGATAGATTAATTGTAAGAGTGTGTGTGTGAGTGCAAGAGAGAATGAACAAAGGAGAGACTATACAGAATGTGCATTAAATGAACAGCTAGAGAGAAATCAAATTTGCACCGATTTTCAATTTGCCTTAACAAATAGTTGATCAGCCAGCGTGTGTTTGGGGTCAATATTTAATTTTTTTTTTATTGCGTTTTACATTGTATTCGAACTGAAGTTTTTAGGTAGTAATGAGATGTCGGAGTAAAGTAGAAGTACTGAGACTTCTATAAATGCTGTTAAAATGTACAAGTGGTCATCCAATAACTACTTGAGGACAATTTTCTGGAAAAAAAAAATCAAGTAGTATGTTACTTGTTATGCTTTGAAGTTAATTACTTTTCAGAGCAAGCAGTATTAGTGATGGTGGAGCTGACAGGATTATTTAAAGTTATTTAAAGTCAATAAAAGGAGAAGTAAACGTGTATGTTAGTATATGTTACATATTAAGGTCATATCTCAAATTCCAACATTGTATCTAAAGTGTATTTATTCAAAACATTTAGTTTTACAATGCATTTTAACTTAATGAATATAAAATGGTATACTATTATTATACTACATGCATTGTGTGTGTTACAAAAACAAAAAACAACAACCCGGAAATCACAATAACACAACGAATTTTGGAATAACGTAGACAAATGTAATTACGAATGTGTACACAAGTAAGCTTATTGATTGCAATTAGAATCAAATTGTTATATTGCGCATTTTAGGTAAAATACATTTAACGTTTTACAACCCACATTTAGTGAGAACTTCTTGGCTGATCAACTAGATTTAGGTAAAGGGTAATTGGTGTTTATTTGATACAGTATTTTCAACAAACATTTCTCCAAATCAGATGATATGTGGTAACCTTAGGGACACAGAGAAGAAATTATTTGCGTAGTGAGATTATCAGATTGTATCCCTTCCCACAGGGACAGAACATTCTCTCTTGTTGTCCCTTTTTGTAATGGAAGGGGACATTCGACATCTGCGTGAAAATGGTAGCGAGATCAAATTGGAGGCAGATCTGAAATGATAAAGTGCTTTGAAACCATTTTCGCAAGTTATTAATTAGCCATTGGCGAGCTGTTAAAGTTGTGTAATGATGAATTGTTAACTAAAGCATATTAGTCATGCAAAATGTAATCACACCATCTTTAGAACAAGCTGTCTGCATTAAGAGAAACAGTACAGCTTGTGCAATCAAGCCAGTTCCTGTTTCAAGTGTCCAGTAGATACACTGCATTGACCAAAAGTATGTGGACATGATTGGTTATTGGGCTTGGCAGTGCTATTTATGAATAAATAGATGAGCTGATCTGACCTGATCATGATCTCATTTGAAGACCTTGTTGGCATCCAAAGTGGCAATGACATAAGAAGCTTTTTCTCTTTCTAGAGCTACCCCAATGAACAGTGCTGTCATGTGTACGGTTCTTATATTCAAGACCCTTCCCTAGAGGAGGAGGGTTTGTAGGCCACTGAGTGCCTGACTGTATGACCTAGTATTCTTGTGATCTAGAATAGTGGAAGCTTTAGCAGTGAAAAGCTGTCTATTGCATATTCATGTCTGTTTTGGAATAAGGTTTTCATTGATGGTCTTCTATCCACATACTTTTGGCTTTAATGCAGTACATATGTGAATTTGTTGCTGTGCCGTCCTTCCTTCCTTGCTCCCAATCTTAGTATCATATATGCAATACACAGGCTTTATCATTTAGTAGCAGAAGTCATATTATACATCTTTGGAAGCTATAGCAGCCCACTCCTCTACAGAATGAATGTAATCCATTAAGCCATCCATATATTATGTTTTGCTAACTTTAGTGCCAAAGGTTTACAAACAACCCTAATTCATCTTGTTTTTTTTTCTGTATGACAAGCTGTGTGAAAGGCATAAAGCAGAAATCTATGTGACTGAATACAAATATCAAGTTGGTACAGTACAGAATGAGGGGTTGTACTGAATACTAAAAAATGGTCTGTCAGCATTTTAGGTTGAATTTAATACGTTTCTACTGAAGCCGTAGCCTTCATTTGATACGTGTACCATTATCGATCCATTATATTATGGAAGCATCCATAGTTTCCACTGACATACAGTGTCACCTATCAAGAGCCAGGTCTTAAGGGCTCCCTTTCAGCTAATCAGTGAAAAGATAAAACAATCAGTTTTGATATTGAAATCTAGCTGTCATTTCTACTGAAAACACCTTGATGGGAAATTGAGGTTTGCTTGTTATACCGTCTGTCTACTTTCACACGGGTAAATGCCACAGCCAGCTTGACCAAATCTCACTCTTTTTGGTTCTCAAATATACTACTCACAAAATTTTTTATGAAATATGCCCTAATTTTTGTGAGTCGTATACTTCAATTTACTACACTTCAAGTCTTCATTGTATTATTTAAGTCTACACTCTCTTGCCTGTAACATGTTGTATCCTTTGGGTATCATTACCTGTTTGGTGTCTTATAATGTGAAATTGTCAGTATGTTATGAAGAAATGTTATGGTTTCCATTTTCAGCAGTTTTTTTCACACCATCATGAAATTCTTTATTCATTCAGTCGACATCTGTCATATTACAGCCATGTTGTGTATGCTGCGTTTTCACGTCGTTATTCATTATTGGAGAGATCACAACAAACGGTTTATTATAGTGTATTTAAAAATTGTCCAATTTGGAACAAACACAAGCATTAAATGGTTTTACTTCTATACTTTTTTTTTCTGAACTCAGTATATATAATGTGCATACATTTCAGGATTGGGGTGCGATTCCTTGCCATTTTATGCCATGGAGCAGGCTGGTGGTTAATTTTTTTTGCATTGAGCTGAAAAATGGTGCTAATGTTTTATATGCTTCTTACAAAAGTATCCTTACCTTGGTGCAAATCAGCAGTGGATGGTGAAGAGTGTATTCTTTGTCGCTTTTTGAAGTGTCTGGTGCTCTTGAATTTTGTAGGAAAAAAGAAAAAAAAAAGAAAAATTGTCTCCAGCCCATCTGACATAAGATGCCTTTTTGCTTGCTTTTTTGTGTTATTTTTTGTGACTGCACCTTCACAATGAGCTGTGGAAGCAGAACATAGAAAGCAGTATAACTGGAATTCAGATGTGCACCATCCCTATGTACAATTGACGAGTCATTGCAAGAATGAATTATTTATGCTGACAGTTTAGCCCTGCTTAACGTTTTTGTCTCAGCTTTACCTTTTTCAAACTTTTTGATTTTGGTCCAGTTGAGCCATAAAGTGAAAAGCTGTGTGACTGGCAGGAGTTTGCACCCAACAGTAGAGAGAACACAGCTTTTCTTTGTCTATGGTAGATCTGAGTGTGTAAACCTTTCAGACATGTATTAAGACTTCAGGATACTACACTTGATAGACAGGCTGTGAGAACCAGTCTCCTGCTGCTGCCTTAATTTCTGATCTATCCAGACTTGGATTGTGAAAGTAAGAGCCAGACTTGTTTCTTTCAGTGCTGGTCACTCTTCTTGACATTTGGGCTTGTTAGGACATTTTCACTGGCATCAAAGTGGCTACGTAGCATCTTGCTCAGAGAATATATGTGGCACCAAATCTGAACATGTCACATATAACCAACAATTTGTAGGAACCCAATAATTACATCCAAGAACTTGTGTGGTGTTTGTCCTCCTTGTATACTACAGCAGCCTTCAGACTTTGGAACATGGCAGTGTGATCTCAGGAACTGACATTAGACAAACACGTCCTGGTTCACTCGCATTCTGGTTCATCTCAAAATTTTCTGACTGTGCTAGGTTCAGAGCTCTGTGAGAACCAGCCAAGTTCTCCATATAAGTTGGCAAAATTGGTGAACTGACTTGTTGGGAGAAGGAAACCTTTGAAAGTATCATTGAGTTCATTATTGACATGTTCAGTACTACCCCTTCTGCTGCCATTGTGTCCAGATTCCATGCATATGTTTCATGTTATGAACCTGTTAGCAGGGAGGGTGGCAGAAATAAGCACTACTCACAGATTAGAAGTAGTATCTTTAATTTTCGGAATCTAGTGTTCATTTTTATACAGTTGATGCTGTGAGTGTGATACTGACTGGTTTGAAACCAATCAAACGTGAAGACACAAACACAGAGTTGTCACAAAACAGGCTGTAATGATGTTTCACATTCTATGAATTCAGAGAATTGTCTCTGTTACTGTGATTATGTTGGGTGCTGATATAGCTTTGATATTGGTATCAAAAGTGAAAACTGACTGCTTTTATCCCAGTATTTTCCCAGTGTACATCTTACACTAGCACCACATTTTTTTTTTCAAACTGAAGCTCAAGCAGTGTCATTATGTCGATCCACATGTTTGAAATAGGGTACTAATGGGCTCAGTCTGCAACACAAGCCATGACATCATCTTTGGATGATTTGGTGAACAGGCTGAACCCTTTACTGTTTCTCTGCATGTGTTCATATATTTAGCTCTTCTGAAACAAGAAAGTACCATAAAACAGTGGAGAGACTTTATAAAGACTTATACAAGGGGCCTCACGTGACCCTGCAGTCTAATATGCTAGTCCACCACCTTTGGGACTTGTGTTCAAATCTCAGCAGTGTTTCTGAGCCTGCACTGACACTGTTGGCTGAGGGAGAGCCAACTGGCTGGCAGACAGGGCACTCTAATTCTGCCACTGCAACAGCAGACCATATCAGCCGTTCTAGGATCCAACAAAGATGGTGGATGGACACGCTGAGCTTAGTATGTTCTACCACACAGATTCAATCTCAATATAGAGGTTTGCCACAAGTTGTACACAGGCACTAATTTGGCTACTGTCCCACTCCCTCTTTGGAGGGGTGTTGTGATACTTCACTCTTTCGTAATAGCACTAAAAGCTTCATCTCCCACCAAAAAAACCTCAAACACTGCAGCAGATTCAGTCTTCGGTGAGTTTACTGTTGCTCCTATTACCTTCATGTTATAATACATTGTGTGTCTCTGAATGCAGACCTCTCCATATATGATGAGTCAAAACATGTTAAATGTGAGAAAGTAATAATAGAGATCTTGAGGCTCATCACAAGCAAGCCTCTTTGCTAGCACTGCGTCCAGTCCAGATTGCCATGGTTACGCAGATTGAAGGGTGCTAATGGTTGGTCAGTGATTGCACACAGTTTTACTAACTTAACAACTAATTTACCAGGAAGCTTTGGATTTGGTTAAGATTGATTTTTGATTTTACTGACTGGTGAATGATTTTTCAGGTCCAATTTTCACAGTGACATCTCCCTATAAGCCATAAAGATGACATTTTCTGTGCTTATTTATTTGTACTAAAATAAATGGACACTTGTTGCTGTCACAGAATCTGCTGCCCTATTGTGTGTCCATTTGTTTCCCTTCGAACACATACAGGGCTTAAACATGAAAGTGTCACATTAAGCCGTCTTTCTTTTCTGTCTTTCTGCATGTTGTCCTCGCCCCCTAATTCTGCTATTGTGCTTTTGCTTTTGGGCCACAACGCTCCTGTTGTACCCCGATCAGGTTTGACTGTGAGGATATCTCATTATGGCTTACTGCTGCGTTTTGTTTCTGAGGAGGAAAATGTGCAATATACATCTCAGATGGTTTGTTGTTTCAGATCTAGAGACTCCATTTCTGCTTGTCTGTTTCTGCCAGGTGCTCAGGTCACTATACAAGTCCTTTCTTGTCTTGAGCTTACATAATTTACAAATCTCCAGGTGCCTATGAGGCTCAAAATCACAGTAATGTTATATTCTCAGCACAATATTCTTTTTATGGTGATTCTTTTGTGGGTAAAACTTTGGCACTTAACATGGTGCCTTTTTCTTCATTAACTGTGTTAAGATTATTTATTGCAAATGTAATAAATTGGTTTCAGTGGCTAAACATCCAAGAATTTGAGTTTAAATCTGGGCTGGAGTTTCTTACAAATTTATGTATGCTTTTTGTTGAGGTATTGTGTATTTCATGAATAAATGCCTTAAAAACAACATTTCAATCACGTTTTCCATGTTTCTCGTGTGAGATGCCCGTTTTGAGTTATTTCCTTGTGCTAATGTTCAGTTTTAAATGCACTATCTTAACAGAAAATAAAAACATTTATGCTAGTGTTAAATATTGGGCCGGTAAATTTTGAGTCAAAACCTGGTGTGTAATATTTGAATAAATTGGTGAAGGTAGCAGGTGTACTGTATCCTCTTTGTCCTTCAAAGGGGAGGAGATCGTTTTAATCAATGCATGTTATCAAAATGCATTTTTATTTACAACATTTAACAGATGATCTTAATCAGAGAAACAGACAGAATAGTAGCTATTTTTTTATTGTAACGTAATTACATCACAGCCCATGAATGCTGTTACCAAGTTAAAACTCTTCATAGTTTGTGTAGATAAAAACAAAAAACATGGTACCAATAAGAAAAAGAAAATTAAATAACTTTTTGTGGATAATTAGGTGGCTCTTAAGACTCAGTCATATGCAGTCCAGTTGAACAATCAAATTATTATTTTTTGTCAAATTACTGCTTTTTAAAATGAGATTACAATGTCAAGCTGAACAAACATCTATTTCAGAATTGCTGTAAAATACAGGAAAGTTTTGAGTCATTAAAATAAATTAAATTTGATCATAAAATTCACATTTACTCGCTGATTTACAAAGCTACTGCTTATATGTTGCATTTCTATATTAGATATGATTATGTCCAATCCTCTTTCATTCATAAATTGAACTGTACAATACTGTACAGTTTAAAACACTGTTGCTGGACAAAAGCATTGGTGACACATTTGAATAATGAAAATTGCATTTGAGCCCCTATGCTTTACTGTAAATGGCAACTAATTTACTTAAATACCATTTACCTGACTATGTTAATAAATAGTCAGATACACTCTAGCCAACTTTAGCAGTGTTTATTGTTTATGTCAAGTATTTGTAGTGTAATTTACCTATTTACAGCAGGTGACATTTGCATGATAAGCCTTGATATCATAAATCTCAAGAAATGCCCACTGCAGATCTTTTTCGTATCATGCTATTTATGCTCTGAAAGAGTCACTGTTGGGCATATTATTCTGTTAGATATTATGCTGAAGCTTTGCTCCTGCTGTGAATCTAGTGGATCTATAAAACCTTGATCTCTGGAATATACTGTCTCATCCAAGGGAAAGGTAAAGCTTGCCATCCTCAATGGACATGTCTAAGCACAGCCTAGATGACATCAGAGAGAAAGATTGAGGAGATATGAAGTTGGCTGACACAAGGCCATATACCATTTTAGCATTAGGTTCCCTCTGTGCTACATGTCTCTACATTGGTCACCTTGGCACATTAACTCAGATCCTATATTGTGCTCAGCATATACATTTACATTATTCATTTGCCTGATGTTTTTTTTTTTATCCAAAGAGACTTACAGAATAGCAAAACCACAATCCAGAAAAAAAAACAGCTGCCAGGAATTCTGGATAAAGAATGTGATATGCAACTAAAAATGTGTAAGCGCTAGAAATATTAGTTTGTAGCAGTCAATCAAGCAACATAAGAGAAAATCTTGCAAATTAAAGTAAAAAGGAACATTTAAATGATACTAGAATTTATTTAAAGGTCACTAAAGAGAATACATCTAGATAGTAGTGTTGAAGCATTAAGTGCGTTTGAAATGGCTGAAGGTTTTGAAGATTGTGCAGCCTCTTCCAAGAGAGAGCGAACAGTGGCAAGGGCCTCAGTAAAGTTGGTCTAATGATGCTCCTGCATGGTTGTCCATGAAGGTTAGCTAGATGTCAACTGTTGATTCAAGTGTTTTTTTCCTTACTGGTATAGATGTAAAGCCAAGCATGATGATATGATCAAATTAGAAAACAACTTAATTTAGTTCTCGAGTCATTTTTGCAATCATAACCCAGTTTATTTAAAGGTCATCAATAGCTCTTCAAAATTAGTGAGACTACCTGGAACAATAAATAAGCTTGAACGCTGTAAATTGCTGTCACCTTCATCCAGTAACTTGCTCTGTTGCTTGTGCTTGTGGAGGTATTGCATGATATAAAAATATGAAATCTGGGCTTGTGCCCATAAAGACACAGTATTTGTGTTGGCTGTGCAGCAGATAGGCTGCACCCACAGACCTCTTACTGCTTTGCACTAGAAACTTTGCACTAATGTCTGCCATGTCAACCTTCTCAACCAATCCAACATAGTTTTACGATTTGGTTTTGCCAAATGGGTTCACGATGACAAAGTCTCCAGTTGACAGATTATTGCCACCACCATCATTATCATCATCATTCTGGAGATCTGAACTCTCATGAGCATTTCCAGGGAAAATAATTATTAATGTTCCCTATTAATTTTTCCCAATAGTTCTTCCTCTCAGATCCAGTTGGGAGGGAAATCAATGTAATTTATTCATGCATACTCGAAAGCCAGTTCACGGCATTTCATGGGACCATGAAACATTGCTGCTAGTTCCTATGTTCTGCCAGCTTTTTTTCCATATGTTCACCAAAGACTTGTTTGGAAAGCCCACTTCTTTTATACATTAGCCTTTTTTCATTCCCAATTATCTTATTCTTCTCCATGTATCATTTAATGGCTCTGCATATGTTCATCTGCCTCACCACCTCACTAATGGACATCCCCTTCTCCACCTCTTTCACTGCTCTGTCCATGCCCTCTAAAGGAGTGGAAGCCCTGTCTGTCTTCCTCTTCCAGTCTGTTTCATGATGGTCTATAATTAAGAATGTCATAGTTTTAGTGATAAAATGTAAGGATGTAATGTACAATTACAGTAAAATATGATGTTTAAAGTATTCACAAGTGGGATGAGGCAAAAAAATAGTTTTTGAACTTAAATGTGCTTACCTCTCATGCAATGCAAATCTCTTCTTTGCAGGATGAGTTAAACGTGTTGTCACATGACCAGTTTTTTTCTATGGTTCCCTAGAAACAGGGAACAACTTCCCCACTGGCACAAATCACTCTGTTTTCACCTGTACATTGTTCCACATGTTCCCACCAGAAATCAAGCACAGGAATCCTAGTAGTTTGCCAGTGCAAGTAAGATTTTTGTTTCTCTCTTACATTTGCAAATTGAGTTCACTGAGGTGAAAAACGTCTGTCACATACATTAGCTTTGCTCACCATTCCTCGTCTGCTAGCAGTTTTGCATATTCTGAGTTATCTACAGTTAGAAATTGCTTCAGTTCCTAATTGCATGACAGCACGACAGCTTTTCCACACAATAGCCATCTGACTTCTGTATAAGGAAGTAAGGTTTGGTGATTTGCCTCTATCTTTTCTCACAGTGTGAATAGGTGGCTTTCCGGTGGTATTGCAAGTTTAGCTATGTGTACTGTGCTATCAAACACATGCAAAAGCATTTTTGGAAAATCATTCACAACAATCACCTCAGGATACAAAAAGCAATGTGTGACCAGGACGCTGAGGTTTTTTTCTTTCTCTTTCACCTGTCATCGATGTCGCTCCATCAGTGCAGACACTGACACAGTTTTGCCTGTATGCTGCAGCTCGCTCAGTGTCCCCGATGTCATCTGAATGAATTCCTTTAATGTTGTATTCATAGACAAAACTTTCAAAATAGAAAGTTTTCTTCAAATACGCCATCCGCAAAATTAACATTAGCTAGTAGCTGAGCACGCCCACTTACATCTGTTGAACTGTCGAGCTGCAGCACACGTTTTCCAGTTGTTTTTGTTTTCCCAAAATATTCTTAATGCCATCATGTTTTGTTTGTTTGGTTTACTTATCGGCGTCAGAGGCCATTTCAGCAACGCACATACAAGGTTATATCAGGACCAGTTATATATACACACTAATGTCAATGCCAATTAGAATAATCAATTAACCTAACACATATCTTTGGACTATGGGAGGAAACTGGAATACCCGGAGTAAGCCCAGCCTTCTAGCTGTAAGGCAGTAGTTCTATCCACTGTGCCTCTCTAATGCCATCATGTCATATCATTAATATGTCTATCAATTGTGTTGTCTGATAGAGGTACTATTTATTTTTCAGCATTATCACCTAACACTATGCTCACAATTGCTTTGCTTGCTGTCAAGATTACATTTACATTACATTACATTTTCAAGAAAATGTTGACAACACACTTTTCCTTGCTTCTTGCAGCACATCGCTGCACTGCATCACGTCGGTTAAAACAAGCAAACTTAGAAAACAGTATTTCCTACCCAACCTACAAAATGCCATTCTCTGTGTTCTCTGTAATGTGTTCCTTACATTTCATTCACAGTGACACCAAATAGACTTAGAACAGAATAGATCTATCTAGATTCCATCTAACCCTCATTACTGTGTGTTTTGCCTAGGATTCATATCTCATCTTATGTGTTTACCATCACAGCATTGATGTTTCCTTCTAACAATTCCCCAGTGTTCATGTTTAGCAGAATAAGTAGCAATGCCATTTGACCTGGCAACCATATAACACAGGAAAAATGAAGTGAGCTGTTTGTTCTGCTTGCTTCATTAGATCCATGCAGTTGTGGAATGGTCAATAAAGGGAGAACGAAAGAAAGAGAACATTCCAGCGGGCTCATTACCTCCTTCCAGATCTCAAAAAACCCATTTTCACTTAGGTATTTCCATCATGCATCTTGTATATGTAGAGAAGCAGCTGTGGATTGTCACACTTTAACACATTCGTTCATATCCACAAATGTGTATTTTAAATGTGGGTCGGACGAAATCCTAAGAAATAATGTCTTGATGCATGCTCAATAATCCAGGTAAGTAATTAAAGCTGAATCGATTAATCTGTACACAAGGTTTTTTGTGGGAGAAATGTTTCGTCACTCATTCAAGTGACTTCTTCAGTCTGAGCTAGATGGTTCAGTTTCAAGTGCAAATTGTGGAATTCACATAGGACTAAATAATAAGCAGGTGAACACCACCCGCTGTCTAAGTGTAAACCACTGTTGAGTTTATATGTGGCGCAAATATTCGAACAATTTTCCAAACACCGCATTTCAGTTGCCTTTAAAGCCCACAACACGCTTGAACATTGATTTGAATTGGGAATCCCTAAACTGAGGAGGGGGATTTAGAGTACTCCTCTCACCATCTTAAAGTGGCATGATTGTATTTATTACCCAATCCTATGTTAAAGCACACACGATAGCACATTGTATTTTATGACCATGACAATTTGCACATGAAGCTGATCGACAGTCCCACTGTTATGCAATGGCGTTGATATCAGTGGTTATGCAAATGTACTGTATATAGGACTGGGGAAGTTTCCTAATAGCTGGGACTGAAAAAGTCACGTCGACGAGTGACAAAATGTCTCTTGTGTCCAGATGAATGATTCAATTTTCTGTTTTTTTTTTTAGACTAAAATCTTATTATTTTGTGCCATGTCCTAGATTCTGTGAAATTATTTTTGTATTTTTGTTGTTCTAGAAATCAAGGGAGATCTGCTAGTAGGGCCAAATAAAACAGCATGCATTGTATTCAAAATCCATTTAGCTGACAATGTTGTTAGCTATGCTAGCTGTAAAAAAAAGTCAACATGTGATTAAAATTCCTCTTCTTTACACGCTTGGACCATTTTCCTGCTGATCTTGTTTTAGTCAGTGATGAATATGGTGAAAGGTTTCATATGGACATTGTGACAATGGGAAAGTTGTATCACTAGCATGAGAGTAACACAAACATAATGTGATTTATTGAGAAACAAATTCAGCTAATCTGTTTTAATGTTTCTCCAAGTTCCAGTGTGATATAGCAAATCTGAAATGGTATGTTCAGCTTGACATCATGTGTGAGAATCTCACATTTAGGAATTTTTTTGTAACCACCACAGTTTTCAACATTTGCATATGATTTTGCTTACTAGTAGTCGTTGTGACAGAAACGCTATTGCAATAAAACCAAAATGCCACTGAATGAATGTGCTAACTAGGCAGCTAAATAGCTTTGTGTTCGTACTCATCAGAATGGTTTTATTATTATAGCACCCTCTAGTTCGGTCATAAAATAGTGTTTGAGTGCATGCCTAATTATAAGTTCAAGCCTTTAGGGTGTAACATGCATACGGCCTATGAGGAGATTTCTAAGATTCAGATTCAGAATCCTCATGAGCTCCAGGCTAGTCATTATGCACAGCACATGCTTCAGCTGTTTACTATAAGCCACATGCTCAATGACCCTTTGCCTTTTCCAGCTGTTACAAAGCCATTCAGTTAGAAATGCCTGATGCCATGCTGCCAGTGCTAGCACACCAGCCATGACGTCCACTTTCGGTGATGAGTATGACTGCGAGCTAAGCAGACTTCTACTGGTATGCTAATTCTTGCTCCACAGCATTCTGCTGTGGTTTGAATTCAGTGAGATGCAGAGCTTATTCAGTTAGCAACAGCTAATTTGATATGATCTGCCTTGGTAGCAGTGCTATATTCACTCCTTCTATAATAGTAATAAGAGATGGTTTTACTTATGCAAACACTGTTAAAGCATAGCTTAGTCTCTATACCTCATCTGTCATGTGTCCTGCTTTCCCCTTCCCCTTTTATTCTGGTCAGGGTCACGTGGAGATGGCCTGGAGCTTAACCTGGAATTTAAAGCACAGGCAGAGGTCCACACTCTGGACAGGGCACAAGTTGTTAGATGGAAGACTGCAGTGTGGACAAATGCCAAATGACAGTTGAGTCATAGAACTCTATTGTGATCCTCCATGTCCTACTGTCTTATTTGACCAAAGTTTAAACTCTTTAGCTCTAGTTACTGCAAATTATCAGAAGACATCACAAGGAGCCTTGAGCTACATTGTAGCCAACCATACCACTAAATTAAGCATTAAAGCCAAAGTTAACTTCTTTTAAATGAGAGTATTAAATTACTACTACTCAGAAAAATAATACTACAAGATAAAGTTGGCATGGTGGTGCAGTAGTTATCACGGTCTCCTCTGAGCAAAGATCCCTATCCCAGACTTCACCTGTGTGGAGTTTGCATGTACTCCCCCAGTATAATTGTCCCAGAGAATTATGTCTGTGTGTGTTTACTCTGAGTGCTCCTGTTTCCTCCCATATTTCAAAGATTGTATTATTTCATGTATTAGGTTTATTGGTCATTATAATTGGCCTATAACTACTGTGTTGATTTAACCTTGTGTCTGTGATGAATATATTTGATTGCCGCTGATGAGACATTATCTAAAACTAATAAATAAACAGGCAAAGTAATAGTGATGTTTTTGTGATGGTCTGCCTATAGAGTTTGTTAGGATTGATTAGTAAATCTTGAACTTCTCTGTTTAGAAGAAAATTGATGTGCAATAAACTAATAAACCATACTGTTTATACAATCTCAGCCTATTTAGGTTGCATAGAGGATGCCTACAGTGCTGGTGTAACGTCTGTCTGACATTAAAGAACAATTTTCTAAAATACACACAAAGGGTTGGCTATAATATGCAATTTGCAAACATATCTTTGATAAACAAAGTGCACAAAACAATTTATCCATTTTTCTGTATTTGGTGATCATCTAGCATGTTACATAAAACAGATTTCAAATCTGTTTCTATTTTACTTGTACTATGGACACCACCATGTAGAATATACGTCACTGAATTCCAATTCTGAGACTTCTAAGCTCTTGAGAAAGTGGAAATTACGAGTTGGAGCACTGTTCAAATGAATATTTCATATTCTGAGATTGGAAACTTCCTAGCTGCCACTTGGTCATGAATGCTATATTAGGTCACACACTGCCTCTCATCTCTACTGAGCAGATGTGACTCGCAATTCTCCAAGAAGACTCTAATCAGTTTCACCTTGTGCTTGCCTAAAAAAAGCTGTGGAATATTGTTCATATTATATATGTCTGTGGTTGGGGATATTATTAAAAAGTTTTAAGCTTGAATATGGCTGAAGTCATTGCGTTCTCAGTTTTGAAACTACAGTATTAATATGCAGACAAACACCCTGCAGGGGCCTGGAGATCCAAACAGTTCTATTTCTAGTTTATTTATTTATTTAAGTTTTGTCTGGAAAGCCTGCCTCAAGTGGTCTGCTTCAAATGACAAACTATGCTACTGCAGTTTTTACATTGTGATGGATTGTAATTCTCGTGTCAATGCAGGCAACCCCCCTTTGAATGCTCTCTTAATGTACCTTGTTCAGGAAAATGGTTTGGATAGTAGTGCATGTTCAGATAGCAAGTGGCTCATGGGTAGCACTGCTGCTTCACAATGAGAAGGTAATTGGTTTAATCCCCAGATGGAGTGGACTGGGTCCTTTTTAGAAAACCACAGGTTCATGAGATCTAAAAGAACCACAGTTTCATGAGATGGCATGAGATCTAGGAGGTTTCCTGGCCACTGAACTAAAATTTCAGTGTCTTTTACTTTTCCCTTGTGATTTTCTTCATGCACTGTTTATCACCACATTGTTCTTGGATTGTGCTCTTGCAGGATGTTTTAATACCATTACATATTCATGGCAGACCAACCCAGCACATGAATGGTCTCTGGATGCTTCATTGTTGACATGACACAGAACGTATGGTAGCGTTCACCTTTTCCTCTCCAGACAATCATTTTTCCAGGTTTTCCAAACAGTCTGAAGGGGGCTTGATCATAAAAAAAATAACTTTACCTCAGTCCGCTACAGTCCAATACCTATACTTCATGCAGTATGGCAGTCTGTTTTTTTAAGAGAAGTGATTTCTTTGCTTCCCTTATTGACATCAACCCATCCTCCATCAGCCTTCATCTCACTGTGCCAGTCCTGAGCAAGCTCTGCACTGATGGTGACCCAATCTCACAGCTGCATCCTCTTTAGGAGACAGTCCTGACACTTGCTTGACTTTCTTGGGCGTCTGGAAGCCTTCTTTACTACAATTGAACCACTGGCCTTAATGTTATTGCTGAGTTGATAAATGATTAATCTGGGTTCTATCTTTCAAGCAGCAATGATGACTGCTTGCATGTGTTTCCTTGACAGTAATATATCAATATGATTTAAATTTATCTTGTCCTCATTAACCTTTTCTCCCGAGCTTTGTAGTTCTTGTTTTGATGATAAGGTTTTTATGGCAGTGAATGACTTGATGTGAATTCATCTGATCACTCTTCACAATATACATTTAATACAAATTGCCACAACAAAAACTGATGCAGCGAACTTTGTGAAAGCCATAATTTGTGCCTTTTGGTCAACTTTTGGTCATAACTGTACAACAACACACATTCAATGTGCACAGTTAGATTTAAAAAATTGATGGCCATATGTTGTAGAGGGCTAGTACTTTGAATAGCAAGGAAGGGTAACAACATACTCTATAATTTATGGAGGGAGATAAGATAGGCGTGTAGTCTGTAAAGATGTTACCTATCAAGGCCACTATTCACGGCCCTTCAGTAACTTTTTGCTTAGTCATGGTTGTGTGTATAAAAGCTCTCTCTTTTAATGCCCCAGATTAGCCTCAGCTTAGTTGATTGTGTTACTGACTATATCTGCAGTGTGACATAAGCTCCTGACATAAATACTGTCCCATCTGAATGTCGGGGCAGAATTTAAGTCTCATCAGACAAGGCAACCTTTTTTCCCAATTCTCTATTGTCCAGTTTTGTTGAGCCTGTGTGAATTGTAACCTCAGTTATCTGTTCTTAGGACAAGAAAGACACCCGGTATGGTCTTCTGCTGCTGTATCCTATCTGCTTCAATCCACATGTTATGCATTCAGAGATGCTCTACTGCATACCACAGTAGTATGTTTTTATTTTAAATACTGTTGTCTTTCTATTGGCTTGAAACAGTCTGGCTATTCACCTCTGCTTTCTGGCATGAATAAACTATTTTCACCTAGCATAAAATAAAGAGTGTATCTAAACTTAAGCTTGAGCTTATACTGAGTCAGTTTATAAGAGCCACAGTTCTTTTAGGACCTAAAACCTATTACATCTCAGAGCAAAGCAATTAGGCTATTGCCTTTCATATTTCTAATCTTCTGTGATGTGCCCATATAATAGACTTCTTAAAGGAAAAAAATCAGCATTAAGACCTAGCTTTACTGTTTGGCACAACTGATTCACCATTCGTAATAACTTTATCGATTGGGGACCCTATTCAATGACCTCCACTTTTTGTTGGTGGTTTTAAAGCAATTCTTCCCAGTGACCTGTCTGTGCAGGTTTCCTCCCCTCTTCCCTTCTATGAATTGCTGACTGATATTCTGTTATTCTCATTCTTTTTGTAATCTAAGATGATGAAGACACTCAGATGCAATTTATCTGATAGACTGGGCCTCATGTGGTGGCAGAGACTGTGACATTCAAGATGAAATCCCATGGAATTTCACATCCTTTCATCTGTCATTTTCTTCTTCTCTCTTGGGAGACTTGTTGGGTTTGGACAGAAACCCAAGAGCATCAGTAAACCAAATTTCAGGAAGCAAAGAGAAATCTGTATGATTCCCTTAAGGCAGCAAAACTGAAGAGTCTCTTTGAATAAAGCATGACCTTTTTTCATCAGAACCCTGCAGGTACTTTGGGTATTGATTTAATTTATCACAGTTGGTGTGTCAAAGTGGTGTATGCATACAAAATTGTAGGGATAGTTTCGCCCCTAACATTCAGAAAAAGAGACAAAAATATATCAAATGTATAAATCATATCTATGCTCTGATATAATGGATAATGTTTACATTTGTTTAGTAATTTGTAATTGACAAACACCTCATTTGCATTAAGTAGTTTTTGTCTGAATGAGTAACTAATTTGTATAATTGACATCATCCAATGCCGCCCGCCTGATCTGATGACGTATTATAGAACTTTTACTAACTGGAATAATACAGTTCCCTAGAGTCTGAATGACTTCTCTGATCAAAATACAAGTAGCCTTCCCACCTTGTCTAAAATGATATTTAAAAAACTGTATTTTAATTTGAGTGACTGTTCCATGTTAGTTATTGTTGATCCTGCAGCAAGTAACAGCAATAACTTTGTAGAAAATGTAATCTGCCTCATCTGTTAGTGTTAGATAATGTAATACAGGCAATAAAACACATAGTATACATTTTTTTTATTACTTACATTTCTCTCGTTTGTAGGTTTGCCAAAAATATTTGGTTACTTCTTTTAGGAAAAATTTCATTGATGGTCTGGCCGACTGTCAAGTTATCTCCGCCAAACTGTGAGTGTGAAAGTGCGAGTATAGTATTACCCACTATACTATGTGATAAACTGCACTTACATATCAACTTGCATATCATTGATTCACATGAAACCTCATTTTCTTTCATCTCTATTTAAATGTTTCTACTATAAAAAGAAGAATCTAATTAAAGAAATTACATTTTTTCATTTAAATGTTAAATAGACTACACCCACACTAGGTCACTAGGATCTTGAATATCAGGTTTAAAATAAGCCAGATAAATGCATGCGTAAAAATGCTTAAACCTAACTGCTTAAACCAATTTGGCAGGTGGGTACAAAAAACACAGTATTCACAATACAATTCAGATATAAGACACACGAAAAGACCAAGAGTAAGTGGGATCTTGGATCACTACTATTTGTCAAGTCAATACAGAATCTCATTGGTAATCATATAATCCCAGCAACATATAACAGAGATGACTCTAAAAATGGATTGTAGATGGTTTTATTGAAATGTGTCCAAATAAAATGATGTCAAGTGTAAATGTATACTCAGTTAAGTTCTCACAATTAAATCATGGATAATGTCAGAACTGTAATAAGTAGAAATTCCATTGAATTTGAATAATTAACGTTTTAAAATAATGCTATGTGATGTTAAAAAGCTTACTCGCTTATTTGCTTGCTAAGTACATATTGTGTTTCATACTACACACATTCACTCTGATTTATTTCATAGCACATTGAGAAGGTAGAAACATTACACTATGGAATACATAACTGTATCTCTGTGTTTAATCAATGGGAGTGTTCTCTGTGGAATTTAGCATGTTCTCACTAAGTATTCAAAGAGTCTCCTTGAAGTACCTCAAAGTTTTGTTTTGTTGGAGTGATTTTGCGATGTTCTGTTTTTGATTGGCCAAAATGCATTCCTGACTTGTGCCCCAAATTTATGGGATAGATTTATAGAGTAATAATCCTTTGAGCCTTTTCCTTGAGCTCTGTTTTTGCAAAAACAAAGCATGTCTGTAGTAATGTGTTAAGGATTCTAATCAGGTAGTTACAGCAATTAAGATGTTTTTTTAAGAGCAGTGTATAGAAACAGCATTTTAACTTCCAGATTCACAGTTATCTTGATTTTGTGGTGACAACTAATTGAATATGAATTGGAAGAATTCTGTTCGCACATAAGGGGGCAAAACTATATATTTTATTAGTTGCTGCTCTAAATTCAAATTTCTGCATCTCACCGATTATTTCCTAAGATGTGTCGCAGTGATTCAATGATTTGTCATTTGCTTTTGCTGACAGGTGATACATCTCCATTAAAAATGTCCCCCATTTTTTCCCTAATTTCTCATTTTTTGTATAAAGCAGTGACTCTGTTTTTTATAGCTAAATGGCCTCTTTCAGTTTGTGTAGAACACTACAGTGAGTATATGCAAATAGATATTTTATACTTTTTGAGTACTTCTCACCCATTTCATGTTCAAGAGAAAAGTGCTGATGAGCTCTGTGGCCTGGCCATGCTTCTCTAAGTCTTTCTTTTTCTCTACTTTTCACTCATTTTCTCTCTACTTCAATATCCCTCCCTCTCATCTAGTTAAATTTCTCTTTGATGCACTGCAGCTGTGCTCCACTTGAGCTTATGTAAGTCAACATAAAATAAAGAGAGTGTTTGAAATGCATGGTCTGTCTGCACTGCAGCCCGAACTGGGAGCAGATACTTATTGTTTTTCATTTGTATCCATGGTTGTACCTTTACTGAAGGAGAGATTATTCTAAAAACTGCAAGACTCATTGATGAAAAAAACATGGATGGGGCCTCATCTAAACATTTGTTTTCCTGACCAATACTCATTGCTTTTATTTTATATGGAAAAGCATTGCATATGTGAACAAATCCTGGCATTAGCCCCTAATACATTACTGAGGTGTTGCTGTACATCACATGCACATCTAATTATTAAGGTGTTTACCGTCAAGGAGCAGCAAGGAAGGTGCAATAGGCCTAAATGACAGTTCATATGTAATAAGTGCTGAAAATGCATGGTAAAAAGATCAGATATAAGCTATTATGTCTGCTTTATCATTGTGAAGGATTAACTTTGAACAGTACATTATCTTGACAATGACCATTTGCCTGTGTGTGTGTGCTGGGTATATGCTGAGCACAATGTCTGATTATTTGCATGGGTCTCTGTCTTGCAACATTGGTTCTGTAGCAATATTTTTGCAAGTAATGAAATCAAGGGTGTTTAGCTCTCTTCTGGTCCTTACAATGTTTACACTAAGCAATTTCTCTTTCTCCAAGGTCTAAGACATATAACTGTCGCACAGGCAGTAATATGGGCTTGTAGGCATATGGATATCTGCAGGTATCGGTATCAGGTCAAGTTAAATTTATTTATATAGCACTTTGTAAAACAAAGATTATTACTGTATACCAAAGCTGCATTATAACTGTCTTGGAAAGGTCCTGTCCTGAAAGGTGATTGGTTGTACCTGAACTTTGTAATGGTTACTCTAAAGTGGCACTTATTCAAATAAGGTATTTTACACAGTTAATAATAATAATAATAATAATAATATTAATATTAATAATAATAATAGCAAATACATCACCTTGACCGAACAGTCTGTTAGACCTCTTGTAGACTGCAGTGGTGTTGCCCCACTGGCTAGGCAGGCAAGCCATTATGCCCTCGAATAGATGCCAATTTAGATTGACTGGACAACCTAATACACATGTTTTTAGAATGTGGGAGGAAACTGGAGTACCTGAAGTAAACTCGGGACTGCTACTGTAATGCTGCTTACACTGCTGTGTAAACTGAAATTCTTGGAGCACCTGAGAATGTGGCCTTTTCCTGTCCTGTAGCAATTCCTCTATTCTCATTAAGACATGTTCCAATAAGATTAAATAGAAAATATGTGGAAGCTTCTTATTAAACACTTTTCATCTGAGAAGAACACATCTCACTGAAGAGTGACAGAAAAGGCAACAAACAGGAACACTATCATATAAACCTCAGGGGTGCCATTGACACACACTATTATGTTTCCTGGGGACGTGCAAAATGTGCATGGTTTTAAATTGCTGCTGCACTGAGAGTGGCACTCACACTCAGGAGCTGGGTTCCCTGAGCATTACCAAAAGACACCTTCCAAAAATAAGCAGGATGCCCTGATTTGCAATGCATGCTTTTGGTGCCAGTTGCCCCAGGATCGCAGAGCTTCTCACACACACTCACTCATCTGATGTGATGTGATCTGATCTGATATGCGAGCTTTGGTGTCACCTCACACTGCGTGCTGCTAAAACAGTAAAGGAAAGAGGGAAACATAAAACTATAATTATCGTATCAGAACACCTATGGGGAATCAAAAAAATCCGAGTCATGTCATAGAGTTTGTTGATGTATGCTTGTTTAACCCATTTAAAGGGTTGTTCAAAAGGGTACTTCTATCTTTCAAAACAAAGTCACGTCCTGAGACAGACAGATTCAGACCATGAACAAAGACAAAACAAGCAGGAACAAATCACAAATGGAAACAGACCATGTACAATTGATACTTTTCAAGATTCTTTGAATTAAATTAAAGCTTTCTAAACCATTCTGATCTGCTTTACAAGGCATCATAAATAACAGACAAAAAGCTGATTGTATATATATATATATATATATGCACCTATATACCACCTTGGGTCTATGCACCTCAGTATTCATTGGGGTGGCACAGTGACTCCGTGGGTAGCACTGTCGCCCGATAGCATTGGTTTGGTCCCCAGGTACAATTATCTGGGACCTTCCTATCACAGTTCAAAGACATGCGTTACCCTAAATCAACCTGATCTTCGTAAATATAAGACTTGCCTAGAAGTAACTTTGTGTTTGTTGTTAACAGGGCTATTTATTTACATAAAACAAACAAACAAACAAGCACTCACTGATTCCTATATGCAACTTTAATGCTGGTGTGGTTTAAACGCTTGCTGACTGAATGCTAATTACACGGACAGTATACACATTTCTTTCTTATAGTAACACTGAAATGTCAGCTTTGTGATTGCTCCTGTGGATATTCTTAACTCTTCCATAGCATAACAGAACCGGCAAAACAATCTCAGTTATTCAGTATTTTCAATTGTCACCTCAGCATGACATTTGCGATTGTGTTAGTTTGTAGAATGAAACTGAACAACTGATTCTGCACAATGACAAATGAAAAAAGTGGTTTTAGACTGATTACGTTGATTGTATCACTGGGCACACATAATGTGGAAATTAATTCCAGCCTTTCTGGATGGGAAAGGCTATTTATAATTAACAGGGGCATGAAGCCATTTGAAAATGAGGGGCAGTGTTAGGGTTATATATTTTCTAAATATAGAAGAGATGTGTGCAATGTTACCATTTTCTTTTATGTTGGATCCCCACAAGTTCATACCACTTACATGCATGATCATTGCATGCTTTAAAAAAAGGGATTTTTTCCCCCTATGTGTACTTAATATCTGCCAAATAATAATACTAATACTATACAATAATATTTCATCTATGTTATTCACTTGTAAGCAGTGTCATATCTACATGTGTACTACATTTGTATATGTCAGCAGTGTCATTCTTAATAAGCATTTATGAAACACACAACACAACACAACACACACTGTAAAATCTGTCAGCTCTGCCCACACATCTGTCTGGTCTGAATTTAAGGTTTAGTGTTACAACTCTAATATTATTTGTATACTTTTGCACAACGATCATCAGACTTTCAGAAGTCATAAAAGCATATAAGGAGAGCCAAATTGAACAAATGATACAAAAATATTATACTTGGCCATTTATTTATTGAGTAAAATGGTGCCATATTACCTATCTGTGGGTGGCAAAAGTATTTGGAACATATTATTTGGATTAGAAGTTTTTAGAAACACATTGTGGTGGTGTGAGGTGTTTTCAATCAATGGGATGGCTATCAGGCATGTGTGGGTATACTGTTGTATTTAAAGAACAGGGATCTATCAGAGTCTGATCTTGAAACCACGTTTAAGAAACAAAGCTTTATAAGGACCTCAGAAAAAGAGCTGAAGATGCTCATGATGCTGAAAAAATACAAAACCATCTCTAAATACTTTGGACTCAAAATATTTAGAATTTCTCAAAAAGTTTAATAAAGAAACACTGCATGTCATAGTCTAAGAGGTCACAAATGAACCAAGGACAACTTATAAGCAACTAAATACCTCCCTTACATTGTCTCATGTTCATGAGTTTACCGTGAGGTTTCCAAAAGAAACACTGCTGCTCTTCACATGGCACTTAGGCAATCTAAAAGGCTTTTTGAAAATATCAAAACATTGTTTTTGTTTAAATGAAAACATGAGGAGTTGGCTTATGTGCCTCTAAGCTGATGTAAGGGACTGATCAACAGTTTATTTGCAGGTACAGCTGCACACAAGTTAACACTAGATATTGAAATCAAGGTTTGCAGATGTAATCTGGCATTATTTTCCTCAACAGATAAATGGCAAAGTACAATATTGGTCTAATTTGTTCAATTCTCTTCTCATTATTTACTTTTAAGACTTGAATATTTTAATACTTTGATGTTTAGGTTATATTTATGCAGGAATCTAGAATATTCTGAAGGCTTCAAAATCTTTCAACACCAGTAAATGTCAGTAAATCACTTTCAATTTCTCATGTGTATGAAATAGGCCATGCAATTAATATTGCTCACTTGCTACCTTTCTAAATCTGTCACTTGACAAGTACAAAAGACAGAGTTACATTCTTTTGAAATGGGGGTTAGAAGTTCTCTGAATAGCACGCTGTGCAGTTATTATAAGCTTGTGTAGCTTAATAGTAAAGTGGACAATATTGAATAAGAAATCAACCACCCAGTCTTGTGGGTATTTTAAACCCAGATGAACAAACACAAAATAGTTGAATTATGTTACTCGACTTAGACATGTGAGTGCAATATTATAGTCTAACAGCTTCCTTTGCTGTTGATGTTGTAAGAGTTGGTTATTGACTGTGTGACCTATTTGTAAGGGTTTAGGTTCTCTGTCAACTTCTCCTTTGTTTGTTTATAAAAGGAGGCTTACGATAGCTATTTATTTGGTATTTCGTTATCTTAATAGATACTGGTTTTCTTGTTTAGCAGGTCTTTTGTTCATTATTTTGGACCTGGACCCACCCTGAAGACATTATTCTTTGTTACCTGGTTCCTTTAGGTTTAAATTGGGTAAATAATTGTGCATGTTCATTGAAAGCAGATATTTATTGTCTTTAAAAAACATCACTGTGGGCTATCCTGTACATTCCTTGTGTGAGTAGTGGCTATAACAGTCTTATTGATTTCCTAATTTATTTTCTCTAACCCTTATATAAGCACCTTAATGCATGCATATATGACTACAGTATATTTTGCAATCCACATTTCAGAACTCTATTTTATTTATAAAATGACTAGTACTCTTCCTATCCTGAATTTCATTTTCTTTTTTTCCCCCTTCCCACTGTTCTTCTTATCCTTACTTGTTAATTCCTGTATGTGCTCCATGTGTGACAGGTGGCCAGTTTCATATCTTCTTACTAGTAGCAACTTTCCTTTTCCTTCTGAAGATTGATTGTGCATCTCATCTCTGGTTAACTCCAGAGTCCTTTGCTTGGCCAATGCAGATCCACATCCCCACACACATCATCTCTGTTCTGAAGGGAAAACACAGCCCCCAGTTATTGGCTACTGAGTTTACTTGATCTATACTGAGTCTGTATAATGAGGTTCAGGATCACTCAAATACCAGCATCTATCCTCACATACTTCTACATCTGTGCCCTTTGTATCTGTGTTCTTCTCCCTGACTCACCTTCACTAGCTTCAGATACCCCATGACTTCATGTTACAAAGACACATGAACACAAGAGACTCAGATTGTCATCTCTTTAAGTTTTACCAATTGTGAGCTACTAGCTCCAGAGAATAACTGTTTGTTAGATAGTAAGTTCTGCACACCATTTATTCTCACAGGGGCAAGAACATGCCTTAAAATCGTATTTATACTGCATCTCCCATGCCCTGCAACAAACAATCCCAATTTCAACCAAAGTAGTACTGTGTGACTAAGAATACATGGCAAAATATACAAATGCAAATATAGAACAGATGTTCTCAGCATGCAAGCTTGACAAGTTTCATTTCTGCTTGTAGTACCACATTGCGCAAACTCATAACTCACATTTATCTTTTTTGCATCATCTCATGCTTACTAGTATTCAGAAATGAGAGCAGTTGATTGAGCAATGTGTATGAAAATGCTAAACAAGTGTTAATGAAATATATATGCTTGGCAATGGATTCATGTTTTCATCCAATTATAGTTTGTTTTATTTGGGTCCCTAATACGCAGCAGCTACTATTCTTGAAATTTCACATTAACATAGACACCATATACATTACCATAGACATTACCATAAATATAGAAAGAAAATGAAATCATAAGTGTTAGAATAGAATAATATTGTGTATCTTTATCTTCACTATACACAAGTATAATGAAATTCTGCATGGCATCTCTCCAATACAGTAATATAACAAAAGTAAAAAAAAAAGAAAAATAATAGCAGTGCAGTTTAAAACCAAATGCTTTTTTTGAATGGTCATCTTTTAACCATGATTTTACTGATAATGGTTGGAGAGTTTCTGGCGCAAAATTAAATTGCAAGCATAAACATGCCATAGACAGGACACCAGTATATAAAAGATAAAAAGAAGAAAGACTTGGAATACTGATTTGTCTGATGACAATACATGCTTCACCTGTATGACGTATATCCTAGACGCTCTTGAGCCCATAGAAGATGGAAAATGGATGCTGTGTGCTGTCGACCAAAGACAAAAGGGAGCATCCAGGCTATTGTCAGCTACAAGTCCAAAAGCCAGTGTCTGCCATGGTATGGTGTTGGGTCAGTGCCCTTGGAAAAATTTTCAGTTATTGGATGGCAGCATTAATGCAGAAAAGTATTCAGATTTTAGAGCAACATTAATTCCTTCAAGATGAGATATTTTCTAGGGACACCCATGCATTTTTCAAGTAACTTCAAAGCGAGTGAAATCTAAGTCCACATTTGCTCTTTTTTTTTTTTTTTTTTTAACAAAATCATGATTACAATCACCTGTTGACATCACATCATTTTTTAAATTCATTACAAGCTTAAGCATGACCTTTTTGGTAATGTGTTGCAGGCCTGAAATGTAGGAATGGATGTTTATTAACAAATTAAATTAAGTTGGCCAGACAAAACATGAAATCTATCAGGTCCATACTGTTGGCAATTAAATGAAAGCCAGGTCCTGACTGGCCTGCCTGCAGTCCTAAGATGTCCCTAACAGAGAATATGTGGATTATTGTTAAATACAAAATGTGGCAATGATGACTCGGTTACTGTATGTTGCACAGTAAGACATTTGCAGGATAAATGGGACAAAATAACACCAGAACTACTAATCTCAGTGCATCCTCTGCCAGTGGTGAAAAAGGCAACAATACAAAGTGGTAAATGCTTTACCATTTCAGCATTTTTTGAATGTGTTGCAGGTCTAAAATGCAATAATAGAGGTTAATTAATAAATAATAAATAAATTAAGTTGACTAGATAAAACTTACACTAATGCATAATAGCTTTTTTCCCACAAATTTCCATAAATCAATCCAGTGATTAAACCATACCCTGTTAAGATCAAGATGTTCAGAATCTCACTGTTGCACATTAGGGCACTCCATTATGCAAATGTGGCTAGCCTGAACAAAGTCTTCACCTCGTTCATAATGATCTGTGTTACAGCCTGATGATCAGATCAAACACTCTTCTCCCACCATGATCAATGATAAAGTCAGGCTATGGATTCCTCTTGTCCCCATGACAACCATAAATGTATGTTATGTAAGTGGGATTAGAGTTATCAGTGTAGGCAGATTGGAAGGCATGAAGATTTCAGGCAAGCATGTGTACCCTTCCAAGTCAATGGGTTAAGCCCTGAATGACGGTTTCACACAGTAAACATGATGTGACAGCCCACTTTGCAATGTACCACTGAACATGCATAGCAATTATTACTTGAGCTTGCATTTCTTAATGAGGCCCTCTACTTCTGAACCCTGTGGTTATGAAAGACTGACGTAAAACAGCCCAACTGTTGTTTTTTTTTTCAGAGGGTTAGTCAGTCAATACAGGTTCATATATTTCCAATGTATGTTGTAGATATCCTAGTAGTAAAGGAGGTTGATTAGAAAGTGTAGTGTTGCCAGTAAGATTTATATCCCCTGGCAAGTCACAAAAATTCATTTCTAATTTGTATAAGAAATGGTGGTGACCAAGCAAATACATTTTAAGGTATAATCATATATCACATCTTTCTTTTGATTTTTGAGCCAAACTGACTGAAAACTAACACAGGTAGGGACTACGGGTTGAGAGGATTTTGGAGAAATACTGGCTTCGTGCCTATGTTTGTTACTTGCATAATGAGTTGCATACTCACAAATACACACAATTGTAGTAGTAGAAAATCTGGCTTTGTAGTGTGTAGTAGTGGAGGTTCTAAGCTCATTGCATTTTGTGTGAGTAGTATATTTGATGCAGGGATGGGATATACTCAACATATTCTCATTAATAATTACAGCATTTAGCAGACTTACAACTCATAGTCTTACAATTCAACCAATGATGGGATAAGGGTCTTAACTGCTATCCTACCACAGTTGCATAATGAGCCTGAACATATCCAGGAGCATTCTAACATATCATTTCCCCCTCATAAGCAGTATATAATCTGAGCAAAACAGTACAAAGTCCAAAAGTCAACATGAGCAGATTTTTATACTTATGTAGCTTGAACATACACCAGGGTTCAGGGTCTAACCATTCATCTACAGGCTCAGTAGTTGGAGCAAGCTGCTTGAAATTGCAGTCTCTGTGGTCTGTGTACAAATAGCAGGTGGTGTTCGCAATGTAAAAGTCAGGCTGTGCAGCTGAAAGAAACTGGTGTCCTGTCTAAGGTGTGCCTGAGCTCAATGAGTTCTGAGGTAGAATCCAGAGACTGACCTGGGCAAAAACGTTGTTTTGCTGCCCTAGGATTTGGCCAAAAGTATTCCCAGGGTTGTTGTCTGATTGTCTACTCTTATGATTATGAACCAGTGTTGACCCATGTAATTACTCTTGCTGTTTGCATCATACTTTAGATTGACTGTCTGTTTTCATGTTAATATGGGACTGTCTGCTCTGTTGTATATTAAGTAAGCTACAAATGGATCTTTTACTAAGATTGTCTAGTCAATTTCTCATTTATCTCAGGCTATGTGAGCATAGCATAGAGCATGTAAGCAATGGCATCCTCATTTTTATATTTAAATAAATAATATAATAATAATAATAATTTCTAATTAATTTTTACTTAGCTACTTGGGCTTTTTTTTGGGTTGGATGAAGAATTGAGACTACTTCTATATTCCTATCTTCATTTTTATATTTCTAATTTCATATTTTTATATTAATGTGGGAATGCTTAAAGACAAAATGTGATTATAAATATTAAATGCAACTGTAATAATAATTGAGTTTATGTGTGTAGAGGACTATTACATCTGAAGCTGAATAAAATACTTAATCAGCATTACAGGAAGAACACATCGCGTGATTCTTAGATGATTGTTTTTCAGATATTAGAGAACTTGGCTAGTAAGAGTTAGAAGTCTGAATGCAATTCCAGTAGGCACCAGTACTGGCATTGAAGCCTGAAATTTTGAACAGTGGAAACAATATAAAAGTGTGTAGATGCAAGCCACTAGAATCTATGGTTATACTTAGTGGCTCAGTGGCTTTATCCAGCATTGGTGATACACTGCTGGGATATATCAAATCTAAATCTATTGAAACTAATAAATTGTACTTTTCACACTCCAGATAGCTTAAAGATCTGCCCCATATATGACTCAGTTAATCAATTATGGCAAGGGCAAGTGTACTGTGTGCAAAATTTGGCCTAACTGCCATAATAAAAGTGTATCACCACATTAACACCCTGAGCTGCATGTGACCCAGGTGTAATCTTCTACAGGTTAACACTAACACAGGATTTGCTTGCGTTGTGGGCCTAATGTGTCCGGATGGGTGTTGTTCTGTTTGTATACTGGCAGCCATATTTAGTTAAAGCCATCAGCATCAGTGGAATCGGTTGAAACAGCTAAGTAAATAAATCAACAATATTCCCCTTTACATTACACAAACCTTACTTGACTGAGTTTTTTTAAGGTGAAAAAGCTACATGAACCAATGTCTAGCTTCTAGAGAGGAGTTAAGAGTAAAAAAAGAGCATTAGAACTTTTGGAGTTAAAGAAAGGAGAGAAAATAGGATCATCCCCTGGCACTGTTACAGTGATCCCTGCCAGAACCTGAGATGGACTGGCTTCCTGCCAAGGGCATGCAACTGCTTAACCTTGTGATTCTTGAATGGTCTCTGAACCTCATAGTATAACATGCAAAAATAAGTGTGTATAATAAACATTTGATCCAATATTGGTTGTTTTACATGTACAGCATCAGCAGCAGACTGCTAGCTGATGTTCAGACATTTAAAACACTTAGTTGACCTGGTAAAACAGTTATTGTGATTCATTAGCACAACTGTGTGAAAGTGAATTGTTCCGAAATAGGAAAAACTATTAGAATGAATACAGTGCAGAAGATCTTTTTTAACACTTGGGAATTTAAGGAAAAATAATACGATAGATTGATCAATTTATTTAAAATATTCATGAAAACTGAATTGTGCCTACTCCAACTTTTAAAAATGTCACCTTATTTGAGTAGATGCAGCAGTACCTGATGTATACCTGATGTATGTGAGAATAAACCAAAACAACTCATTCCATTATGTTTCTTTAGAGACACTACACCAGACACTGACTGTACACTGTACTCTATTCAATTAAACTAAAGCTATTATATCATCCTACAGAATGGCTTCACAGCTGAGTAATGCACTGACACTCCATTCTTCTTACCCCCCCCCCCTTCTCTCTCTCTTTCTCTTTTTCTTTCTCTCTCACACACACTACTAATGTCCACTGGATTTCTAACCTTTCAGAAATGTAATATTACATGATTTAAATTAGTAAAGAAATTGATGGTTTGCTCATAGGGAATGTTCTAAGTTGATGTTTTGAGGTAAAGAAAAGCACTGTAGCCAGGTTTTAAAAGTCGTTAGTAGTATTGGCTAATCAAGTATTCAGGCATCACAAATAATGCAGCACTGCACCCTAGAAGAGGTTAATTACATTTATCTGTAGCTCTATTCAAAATATGACTTTAGGATAAATGTCATTACCTCTTGGTACAGCACATTTGCACAGTGTCATTTCACAATGCGACAGTGCATTGTCACCTCACAGCTCAAGACACCAAAGTTCTGGTTCTGGAGACTGGTGCCTATGTGGAGTTTGCATGTTCTCCCAGTGTCTGTGTGGCTTTCCTCTGGGTACTTCAAACACCTCCCACATTCCAAATACATGGTAGGTGAAAGTATCTCAATGTCAATAATGAGATACTGTAAATGTGTGTGTGGTTGTGTGCTATGCGATGGGCTGACACCCCTCCCCCCCATGAAGAGGGGTATTTTCTGCTTAAGCCTTGTGCTTCCAGTTAGTCTCCAGTTCATCTGCTACCCTGAATTGGATTAATTGCAATAACATTACCAGTTTTATATATCACATGATGTGAGATATTCAGACATACCACAAACAAGTGCACCTGTGAGTTAAATTAGGTGCAGGTATCACAAACAGATGCACCTGTGAGTGCATGTAAATGCTACAAAGTTTTCTGGCAGTTTTACATTTGATGGAAGCCAACAGATACTATCAACACAATAATATCTGTTGCCAGCTGTTAAGTACTGTGGGATTCCACAGTACATAGGAACCTCTGAAGACCTCTGTAGTGAATGGTCACTAAATTCAAATGAAGACGTGAGTGCAAGGTTCCAACAGCTGGAATGGCAAGATGATGGCATTTAAGAAATGCATCTGCCGTTTGCTGTGAATAGAGGTTGTACAATATGCGGCGTTGGATAGGGATACCACTTCAAATAGTGAATACTAATAAATTTCAAACTATTAAGATGTTATAAAGATGTTTTTTGTTTGGCAAAATGACTGATAATATGTTGGTTACTAAGCCATCTTTTAATTATGTAATTTGCACAAAACATGAGATAAACTGTGAATCAAATATAAATGTAGTTCATTTTTTGCCATAATAAGCTATATTTCTATACACTAATTTGTTGCTGCAATGCTAAATCCTCCCCTGCAACAGTCTTACGCCTGCACCCTGAATAGGAAGATCAGGGCTACACTTCCATTATTACTTCCCCTACAACTTCTCCTAATACATTTTACATTTTGTCCTGATATGGTGTTATCCAACATCACAATACCATTTAAGTTTTGTGACATCACTACTGTGGATCGTGGAAAATGGTGGTGCAAAGCGTCTGAGCAGCACTACAAAAAGAGATTTGCTAAGCTGATAATCCAGTCATATTCTTAGTGGACCAAACCATTTTTTTAGTATTTACTTTGTATCCAAATTGCCAGTGAAGGATATGGTTTGGTGCTTATGTATTTCTTCAAAGTAACTTAAATAGATCAACATCAAATCAATATACAGATCCAGCAGAATTATTGAAAAGTCTCAGATTTGGCAAAAACAAAAAAAAAATGTGAAAAGCCTGAAGTTTATTTACTAAAACACATTTTTAAGAGAATGGATCTACAAAGTGGATTATTCCATTCTAAAGAACATCCACTGTTTTTCCCCAGCAATCTGGCAGCCAGACACAAAAAGCACTGATTGTGGAGGTGTTTCATGTCTGATTGAAAGCCTTATTCTCAAGGTCACACTCTTTATATTGAAAGGCAAATCACTGCTTATAGTCTGAAAGGAAATTACATTCTCTGCTATTTGTGAACAAAAGCAATTTCTACTGCTACTATTGCAGAGGCTTGTGAACAAAATACAATAGAAATATGCTCAGAAGAAAATTCGTATTTTTAAATCTGCCATGTACTAATAATTAAGTAGCGTTACCTATACATTTACATTTACAGTATTTAGCAGACACCCGTATCCAAAACAATATACAAAAGTGCTTTGTTAGAGGTGAGCTTTTAGGTGACTTTTAAAGACAGCAAGAGGAAGTTCACACCAATACTTCGACATAATGAAGCGTGAACAAACAATACAATTAATTTGCAAATTGGAATTGTCACATTATTTTAGATCCTTTACAACTCACTACTTACCCGAATAACTCCATGTACCCCAAGCTGTGATTTGAACAAGGCCCTTAACTCATATTTCAAAATATGTAAATATCCTCTGATTAATTGGGTCTTGCAATAGTACACTATCTGTGTTATGTGGCACGTCTTAGAAAAATAATTGCAGCAGCTACATCATGTTCTTTTATAATTGCAGGACCCTGCAACATTTAACTGTTAAATATAATAATTACATCTGTGCAGCTTGTGTTTTTTCCTCAGGGAACATTACTACCTGCAAATGCTAAACTATGAAAGGTGAGTGGGTACAGGGGTAATTATACACTGCTCACAAAAATTAGGAGATATTTCATTAGGATATTTCATTTTGAAATGTCCCCTAATTTTTGTGAGCAGTATATCTGTAGTATGGAGGGAGTACCACAAACAGGCTGGCATGTGTTTTGTCAAGCTTCTCCTGTATAATACACTGCAATTTTTAATGATCTGTTGTCTTTGCTTTTGGTAGAATAATGGAGAGAAACACCACCTTACAGAGTCTGTCTGGCTGGAAAAGTTTTCATGGGGTCAGAAGTGCAGCAGGTTTTAAACCTGTGTGTGTAATATGTGCAGATACAAAGTCCTGTTCTCTATTGTTTTTGTACCCATTTTTCATGAGTTGAGCTCAAAGATATAAGAATGTTTGTATGTATGCAAAAGGCCTTGTTCTCTCAAATATTGTTCACAAATTTGTGTTAATCTCTGATAGTGAGCACTTCTCATTTGCCGAGATAATTCATCCATCTCATAGGTGAGCCATATCAAGATAATCACCAGACAGCATGGTTATTGCACAGGTATGCCTTAGGCTAGCCTCAATGCAAGGTCACTATAAAGTGGGCAGATTTGTCACACAGCACAATGCCACAGATGCCGCAAGTTTGGAGGGAGTGTGCAATTGGTATGCTGACTGTATAAATGTCTCCCAGAGCCCATGAATTTAATGTTCATTTCTGTACAATTAGCTGTCTCCAATTGTGTTTCAGTAAATTTGGCTGTACATCCAACCAGCCTCACAGCCGCAGACCACTTGTAACCACACCAGCCCAGGAACTCCACATCCAGCATCTTTACTTCCAAAGTCAACTGACCAGTCACCTGGACAGCTGCTGCAAAAATCTGATTGCATAACCAGAGAACTGTCAGACACTATCTCAGGGAAGCTCACATTCGCTCAGGCAAATGCTTATATTTGATGGTGAATGGACGTACGATAAGATATGGATATATACGTTGGAGGTGTTCTCTTTATGGATTAATCCCGGTTTTCACTGTACAGGACAGTTGGCAGACAGCATGTATGGCATCTTGTGGGTGAGTGGTTTTCTGATGTCAACACTGTTCTTGCATTGCAACGATACTCACCCGTACAATGGGTGAATGTCACCCACTGAGCATGTTTGGAATGCTTTGGATCGGTGTATAGGGCAGTGTAATCTGTCGTAATCGGGACTGCGGCAGCCTAGCGGTTAAGGTACTGGACTCTGGACCTCATGGTTCACAAGGCCACCACAGTTGGGTCCGTAAGCAAGGCCCTTAACCCACGGTTGCTTAAATTGTTAGACTGTATCAGTTGTAAGTCGCTTGGGATAAGGGTGTTTGCTAAATGCCATAAATGTAAAATGTAAATGTAATCCAGTTTCTGATAATATCCTGTAACAGCCATTGAAGAGGAGTGGACCAACATTCCACAGGCCACAATCAATAACTTGGTCAACTCTATGCAAAGGAGAGTTGTACTGCGTGAGGGAAAAGGTGCCCCTCCCATCTTTATTATGTCTAATTCTTAGTAGTTAAGTGTCGATATCAAAGGACCAAATTAATCATCAGTAGAAAATAAATGCAGATGAATAGCTCTCCTAAATAGGGGAAGCGTCAATCCCCATTTCTACTCCATCTGCTCTTTCATGCTGCCTGAAAGCTGAGCCTGTGTGCGCGTTTTATTGGTGATTCCTTTCCCGGCTGCAGTTGCTGTGTATGCTTACCATACACTACATGGTATATCTCTAAGTTTGTAAACACCTCTTCTAATTAGTAGTCTCAATCATTTTAGCTCACCCCTTACTAGCAGGTTCATAACATGAAGCATTTATTCATGGAATCTTCATTGACCAGCAGTTCCTAGATATTTTCTGCAGTACCAACCTTTTGTAGATAAGAATATTTTTGATCGCTGTCAACCCACACTCTGACATGCACATCTCTTGCTCCAATATAATTTATTTTAAACACTGTAATTAATAGAAAAAGTGACAGATCACATTTACAGTGAACATGCATTTTATATATATTTTTAGCCTTGCTGTGCCAGCCTTCACAATAACTCACCACTTTGGGAACCACAAACCCATAGACAAACAGTGGCAATAGAATGGGTTGTACAAAGCACCCTAGTGCCTCTAACTATGACAATTTTACAGTTGTCCACCTCAGCGTCAAGTAATTTCATCAACTTTTTGCCCTCCTAAAGCAAAGCCCATAAAGAAACTTTGATGGAAAATGTAGCTGGCAGACATTTTGACATTAATTAGAATACCAAAGAAATGGGCTTATTATCCAACTTCAGTGCTTCAGTGCTTAATCATAAGTGTGATGAAGCAAACTAGTAAATATTGAGTATATACAAACTTTATACTAAATAATGTATAAACATATGTTGACATGGCGGTGCGATGGTAGTGATGTCACCTCACAGCTCCAGAAATCCGTGGTTTGATTTCCAGCTCAAACTCAGCCTGTGTGGAATTTGCATATTCTCCCCATGTCTGTGTAAGTTTCCTCTGGGTTTTTTAGCTGCCACTCACGTTTCACATACACGTGTCTCTAACATTTCCCTGTGTGTGTGTGTGTGTGTGTGTGTGTGTGTGTGTGTGTGTGTGTGTGTGTGTGTGTGTGTGTGTGTGTGT
>JAUZST010011729.1:0-36717 GCA_034779995.1 Parotocinclus haroldoi
TTCTTACTTCGATAGTGCTTGGCAGCTTGGTGGTGTTGGAATTTGTATCCTGGGCAACAGAACAATACCTGTCACTGCAGTTATGCACATACATATTATGCCATGTTGTCCATTACCATGGTATGAGCAGATTAAATTATTTAGGGATGCTGTTACAGCAAAATAAATCCAGTGTGACACCACCCCGTTATTAATAGTCAATTTATCCAAATACGTTATTCCTTACTCTTTAAAGACTAGGCGTCTATACATGGATTCATTATCCATTCCTTCAAGGTAGAAGTGAAGTGAGGCCATATGGGAAGAGATCAGCGATCCTCTCCCTTTCCACATACACAAAAGGACTTGGCTTTGAAGAGTGGCCTGGGACCCCTCTGTTTATTGCAGTGTTTTTCTTTATTGGTGCAACAGCAGTTTGTTGTAAATGTGCATGTGTGTCTTTGTGTATGGGGAATAATGTTTGTAAATCACTGAAATGGCTTGTGTGGGACCTGCGGTGCAGAAAGGGACCTCACATCAGTGGAACCTGGTAGCTTGTTTACATCCTTGGAATTTTATTGAAGGACAGTGTAGAATGCTTAATCACAGTTTAACAGGGGAAAAAACAACAGCAAACATGTTTTATTTGCCAATTGTAACGATTATAAGCTTTAGCTGATACAGGCAAATCCCTTACATACCTGGTTTATGTAGTAAAATGGTCACTTAATGCTATTTTAACACACGCTATTCATCTGATAGCAGTTATGGGCAATTCCTTCTTTTAATTTTATGCATATGCTAATGTTTAAAAGGATGTGACAGAATATCACTTGAATGTTATGAAGGAAGGAATATGGTAAACTGCAGATGGCAAAGCTGAAGAGTCCATAAATTTAAGCAAAACGGCCATAATGAAGGAAACCAGTCTCTGTGAGGCAGTTGTCTGAGCCTGCTCAGTGTCACCCGCCTGCAGCTTGAGTGGGGGCGCGCAAAACATCTGGAGGCATGCAGAGCCACCACAGCTTTAGATGCCTGTGCCCAGATGGCAGCACAGCGCTGACTAGAATCACTCTCATTCCTCCAGCCAGCCCCCCTCAACTGCTGCATTAGTCTTGATTAAACAGACACAACTAACCAAATAAATAATGTGCTGAAAGAAGCAATGGAGCACTGCCTCCCATCAGCATTGAAATAAATGTGAAAGCTGAATATTAGTTCTGGTCAGTAATCCAGAACTTGTTGCAGATGCATACAAATTTCGGTGTTTCAGGAGGCACCATTTTTCTTGACTTGTAATCATTTATTTATTTGCCAGGGGAGACCGTTTATGCTAAAGTGGAAAACACAAAGGAGTTTCCTTTACAGAGCATGTTGAATTTTACAGAAACATGACAGGTCAGTGTTAGTGCTTAGCTTGGCTTGGTTCCAGCATGTCTTAATCTACCATAAAGTGTTTAGTCTGTGTGCATGGACTGACTTTTCCTATTTCGATTCTTTTCTAACTCATACCATTTATCATCATTATTAACCAAGACGTATCAATCCAAATTTTTACCACCCCTACAAATACTTTGAAACAAACTGTAACTGTGACAAAAATGGTGAAATTCTCTTAGTCTTGCTTCAGCACGGGGAACATTAGAAAATACACATAGACTCAAATCAAATTTTTAAAACAACCAGAGATGTATTTACGCAAGGAAGCAGGGAAATTGTATTTTGTCCCATATACAATGAGGAGGATGGTTCAAGTTCTGAGAGTGTAGATTTGCAGATTATGGTAACACTTTTGGTTAACAAGGTCTCCAAGGTCTACACTTTGTACCAGTGCATGTGGAAGAACCTTACAGATTGTAGGTAGCACCCTCCCTACACTGTACACTGTCCCTAGCCTATAACCTAGCAGTATAAATGACTTTCATCTGGCTGATCTTCACACTGTCTAGAAATGCATTTTTGTCATCAAACGAGTATCAGGTCCATCATACAATCATCTGAAGTGTTACACATTTCCCCAATACAGGCTTTTAACAGTGTGTAGCTGAATTTTCTAGGATTATAGAAATATTCATAACGTAAAAATCTGGTGGCAGTAGAGATTATGATTATGATTATGATTGAATATGATTTAGATGCTAACGTTCCACTCGTGTTTTTGGGTGGTAACTCTGATGCATTAATGTATTGTTTGCACTCAGTTTTCTTGTGAAAAATATATACACACATTACAGTTGCACAATTTACACTTCATGCTTTTTTTCAGTCACTTATGAGAATTTTACTGTACTGCTTTTTTAATTGTTTTTTTTTGTAGTTTGGGGAACTTGATTTGATATAATTACCTGTAAAATAGTATGTATTAGCTGCAGCTCTGTAGATGAGCTCCTCAGAAGTTGGACAGAGACGACCTTGTGTTGTTTCAGAAGTCTGCATCGTTTGAAGAAAGCCTGGGGTAGAGTGTGTGGCTGATGGAATGTCTGATTCATCTGGCAACCACGTACAGGTGAACTGAGTTGGGTCAAAATCGCACATGCCACAGAATGCCCTCGAGATGTTAGACACAGGACAAAGAGCACTGGGGCGGCATTTTTCCTACAGGACAAACATTCGCACAGACAGACATAGTACCAAGACACACACACACACACACACACACACACACTCTCATTAATGCCACATTGTCAGATGAATGTAGGGTATAACAACACTCCAGCTTGCAAAGCCTTATGCTTCGATAAATAACATGGATGCTCCTTAATGATGTAATTAAAAGTTAATGACTGCCACCCTGGTTTGCTTTTCTTCATGCTCTCTCTTTATCTGCCAAGCTCAAGCTGGGTTAAGGTATGTGCCCATGTTACACTTGTGATTCTGATTAATGAAGTGTACATCTGAGCTCCTGATGAGAAATAAACATACATCAAGACTGTCTCGCTTATATTTCTCCCTTTTGCTTTACAATGTGGAAGCTCACTGGAACAATCTGGCCCAAAATTAAACTGACTTTCGGCATACCAAAAGCGGTTTGATAATTTTGTACCGGATCTATGGGGTTAAGGCTAATACTGCCAACCAATTTATTTAAATATGTATATTTGTATGTATTATAAATATATAAACTTTGAATAATTCCGTTATTTTACTGTTCTACGTTAAATTCCATTTGCTAAATCCAACGAGGACCCACCTAACAACAGGTGGTATTATTTCAACCACAGTCAAAGCCACATTGAATTAAAATTAATTCATTGTTTAATTTTCTGATCTGCTTATTCTGGTCAGGGTCACAGGAAAGCTGGTGCCTAGCTGGGCACAAGGTAAGGCGCCAATCCATTGTGGGGTACACACACTCACACAACCGTGCTAACCACTGTGCCACCGTGCTGTCCTAATTGTATAAATAATTACGTTTAAATAATTGTTTTAACATTTGCTTACTATTTTGTTATTTATTTTAAATGATATTTGCTTATACTTATTATTATTTAAAATATATTCATTTATTTTAAAGTTGTGTTTTTAAATATTCTTCAATATTTACCTTAGTGGAAAAATAAATTTTGATTTTATGTGCACCAAAGAAGCTGCAGTGTTTCAAAAACATCTGTGCCTTGGTAAGTAGTAACAAGGCTCAGCTATTTGTAGATGTCATTTAAAATACTGATCTTTAACCGTTTTGTTACGGTCTGGTAAAATGTTACAGTATCAGTGATGCCTGTGTTACTGTTGTTGGATTCTGGTTGTTACACCTACTTGTGCTATTTGGCTTTTAGTTTACTCTTTGCTTTATATTGCAATGATTAATGTGTTAGGTTCGGTGAGTAAACACACACAAAGCGGGTGTAGGAAGCAATCGCAATTATTTATTGGAACAAACAAACAGAGCAAAATCAGAAGGCAATCTTGTAAACGTGAAACGGGAAGGGTTCAGATAATCAGTAAACAGTGTTTGTGTGTGCTTATGAGACATCGTTCATCTGCGCTTGGGAACTCGTGTTTGGGTGGGTGAATGCGTTCTGATTAGTTTATTCCTCTCACCAGTGCTTTGGACAAGACTGCTTCCACTGCGAAGTCCAATATGCCCGCTTCCACACCAAAGAGTTTCCAAGGATCAGAGTGAATGAGTATGGGTGCAGTAGTGGTAGGTTTTCAGCTTTAGGAATCTGGTCTCCATATTCCACTTTAATCCCATAGTACCCCTTTTAAGCAGGTTCGTGAGGTGCATGGAATCTTAGATAAAAATTTGCAAACCAAAAATTGTTGCAGATCCCATACTGTTTCCGGTTTGGCCAATCCATCACCACCCTCATTTTGTCCATGTCCATAGATACACCATAGAGGTTAATGATATAGAGCAGAAAGCTTATCTATTGGATGTGGAACTCACATTTGTTGAGTTTAATTCTTTGGCTTCGCCTGCCCTGGGCTTTAGGGCTACAGCCCCGAACAATTTTCAATGAGCTCCAAACCCTTTCATTCAGCTCCACTGTACCGAAGATGTTATTATTGAGGCGATGAGCCACTGAGATTTCTTGTAACACTAATCACAGTGCCTGTTTTGGAAAATCCCACCCTTCAACAAAATCAGCCAATCCGCTTGGTGCTTGGGTGGACAGCTCACGCATTGGTGGGAATCAATTAAATATCAATTGAATAAAAAAATTATATCTACACATTAGTCAGGATACTTAAAAAATCATATAATTCACTGGGCTGAGTCCTGGATCTTTACAAACCCAGACAACGCTCCTGGTTTAAGATATGGTTGGTTCTGAAGAAGAAGCTTGAGTACTTGGCCAAAGTGGTTGACGTGCACTACAAGATTCTTGAAGTATATTAGGATGTTGTTGATGTATGCAATGATGAACTTCCCCAATCTCTCTCTCAGGCCATCATTGATGAAGCACTGACACTCTGGGAGCCGAAGATAACCAGTATGGCATGACTAGATGCTAGTGCCCACCAGTTGTACTAAAGTCTGTTTTTTACTTGTTCCCCTCACTGATACACACCACGTTATAAGCGTTGTGTAGATCCAGTTTGGTAAAAACCCTGGTGTAGCTGGCATGGTAAGGTTACTTTTTGGTTTTCCTATTCCATGAAGAAGAATCATGAGCTCATCGGCGAGTGGAAGGGCAAATGTATGCCTGTTGCATAGCTTCATTAATATATTGGTTGCACTGATGTGATGGATCATGTAGGTGAGTGGTCTGGGTAAGATTAGTCAATAAAGTTTCCCTCAGCACCAGAGTCTCATTAAGGCAGGTACGTAAAACTCATCACCGACTGTATTTATCTGTTTTTGAGGAGATGCACAGTGGTTGGTGTCTGAGGCATCAATTGTCGCTCGTGCTCAAATAACTAAATGAGTACTAGATGATGCTCAGCGTGTGAAGGTGTACTCTGCTGCCTTCATGTGTGGCAAGTATTCTCTGTATTCTAGTATTATCTGTTACACAGAAAAAGATGTCCAGGTAAACAAAGTAACCCAATAGGTAACCAGTATCTTAATTACAAAAATACTCTGCGTCTAGCTATGGGATATTCGGGGTTTAAATCCACACTGAGGCGTGGCTCCTTGGAGGCCAGACACAGTTAAACATGATTCTCAATCAGTACTCTAGAGACGGCGTTTGTGTGTGTGCCCGGGTGATGGCGTTTGTGCGCTTGGGTACTTTGGGCTTGCGTTCTAAGCTGGATGTGACATATTGCAATGAAGTATTAAAATCTGTTCAGCACGACAGTGACACATAGCGGTTCCTATGTGAAGGCGTATCATGGAGAAATTTTTTATATTCCACAATTTCTAAATTCCACAATGTTCCACTTTTGTTCTGTTCAGTAATTATAATGATTACGTATAACTAAATGTAAAATAATTGTTTATAAAATATTTTAGCATTAGACGAAACAGCTGGTAGACAACAGAGATGCCTACTTGTGCATATACTGTATGTCATGGTACATGTGACAAATACAGACCCTGCATCACTATTATATTATTATAAGGATGGACCTTAAATATACAGGAATCAGGTATGGATTTCTCTATTGGTACTGAAATAGGGTTCCCATTGTTGAAATAGTCATTATCCACTTGACTGTACAGTATGCGCAATAATTTTACCATCGTTTATTAAAAAAATTGTACAATTTTGCACTATTCCTGCCTCAGTGCTAGATCTACTAGCATTAGTCACATTTATTAATGGGCAAGCAGTACTAAAAGCACTTATCTGTTCATTAAGGGTCATGAACAGCTAATGATTCAGCACATCAACTAATTAGATCAAAATCTTTCTGAGTTGAATGAAGAGTGCTGGAGCAGGGAGATGACTGAACTGTGATTCTACAGCTTTCGATCTGATTATGTGTGTGTAATAAGAGATGCAGTCTCTCATAACACTGAGTCAGATGAAATATTTAATCAGCAATAAAGCTGTGTATGAATTTTAGCCTATGACCGCTAACGTATGATTTTTGTTTGCTTTCACCTTCGGTTCAATCCAATGAGGAAACTCCAAGTTGTCTTTTCAGTGATGCTCAGTGGTCTTGACTAAACAATAAAGTGTCCCCACCAAAGTGGGGAAACCCTGGTTAAATTATGTTTTGTTGATTTTCTAAATAAAATATTTGCACAAGTTTTAGATACATGTTCGTAGATTTCCTATATTTAACACAATGAAAAACATTGTGTGTCAAAGACTGGCTACCTTTTTAAATTTTTTTTTATTTATAGTATAGAATTCTGGAACAATGGGCTAAATGAATGTTTGTAAAACTTAAACATTATGCTCTACAGTGTTGTAGAAAGTGTTGTACAAGGAAGAGAAGGGAAATAATCCAAAAGCAACAACTGTAGGAGTTGTTCGAAAAGCTTTCTCATACTTGCCCCCCAGCTATGGAATAAACTCTGCACTTTATTTTGAGTATCAGACACTCTCCACATTTTTAAGTCTAGGCTAAAAACATTGTTATTTTACACAGGATTTTGTTTCGATCCAGACTGGGACGCATGACTCAGGTTGCCTCTTGCCTCTTGGCTGCGTTAACTTCTGGTTCTTCCCCTTCTAGCTATGCTGCTATAGTTAGTGCTGCCGGAGTTTTGTGCTGCACCTGACATTAGTGATTGTTAATAGACTCTGTGCTCCTAATAAACAATAAGTAACTACGTTTTCTCTTTTCTCTCTGAGCTGATGTTCTGGTACCAGTTACAGCACCACACACAAAGCTGTTTTTCTACCTCAGCATCATTCTATTGGTCTTCATTAATAGAACCCAGTCCCACCATGATCGGGTTCCGCCAGAGTGCAATAACTACCTCCATAATTTAGTTATTAGGAGACAATGTACATCCAATAACTTACCGCTAAGGACTCATTATCTTACACCTATATTCGTTATTTAATTGCAATTTTATTATTTACTTAATTTTACTATTACTAGAACTTAATTATTTCAATTAATATCTAAGCCACCCAAGAAGGATCCCATTTCGAGTCTTGGTCCTCCCAAGGTTTCTTCCTTCCATATTCAGGTAGGTTGTCCTTTCCATTGTAGCCCTAGGCTTGCTCAATTTGGGAATGGCCTTTTAAGATAACATAATTTTACTGGTTTGAGACAATGCACCATTGTATAAAAGTGCTAAATAAATAAAATCAATTTGACTTATCACCATGTGCATCTGGTAAAAATATGTTTTCTTCTTTTTTTATAAGTCCTAACATTTTGTCTCTCCCATTCTCTCCTATTGCCAAGCTATAAGTGTTCTACTGTGGCCTGCACTGAATCATCTCACCTGGACCTGAGAAGGAACATTTGCTGTCTTATCATATGTATTGCTTTCAATGACTCTGTTTACACTGAACACTTTATTAATTTGGTTGAAGCAACCCAGCGGAGGATAGAGCCTGGTTTCATTCAAGGTTTCAGGATGTTTTACCCCGCTGCTCCTGGATTGCTGGATTGCTCATTTAGGGTCTAGACTTGTCATTTGTAAAGCTTCTTTGAGTCAATATTTGAGGACAATAAATTATGTCAAAGGATATTTTAATTAATAGCTAACCAAACTAACCAAATATGTGCCCAAACGTTCCCCCCCCCCCATTTTCTTAAATACTGCAAATAAGTTACAAATACATGCTGTTAATGTTACATTACATTCTGTTAAAGAGGGCCAAAATGAACGTTGACCAGAGATTATATTGTTTTTAAATTAACATTTATAAAAATAATTAGTTCATTAATTATCAATTCAAACACAAAATAAAAACATTTAGTACATTCTGTACAATATTGTAATTCCTACCTTTGTATTTTTTATAAAACATGTTAACCAAAAACAAAAATGAATGTGTAATGCGCCATACATTTTTCTGTCTTTTAAGACTGCAGTATTCTTTGGTGTCGCAAGGGTTTGCTTTGCTAGTTTTCTTTTATTCAGATGTGAAGACAGATTTGTATTTCCTATCATAATTCTAAAGACATCAGCTATTAAAAAGAACAATAATTGATTGGATAAGTGATAAACACCATATACCTTGTAATGCTGATTCACAGAACTGCATCATATTTAATTTATTTTCTGCTGTTTAATCTAAAAAAATATTATTGAAAATATATTAAATTTGATGGCAACACTGAGCAATGAAGCTGGACCTTGTTTAGACTTTTGGATTTTAAGTGGAAAAAAAAAGCTAGCCATCAAGGCATTCAACCAGTATAAAATGATGTGTTTACCGGAATGATGACACCGTGTGCGGCCTGGTCTGCACATACAGCCATTTGAGAGTTAAATCCTATGCCATTACAGCATTCCATGTCCTGCTCGATTAGCTCAGTCAAGCAGCACTTCAGTGAGGTAGTCCTGCTGTCCAACACATAAGCCTTCTGCTCATGCCCTTTGTCACCACAACATAGAGTAGTGGATGTGTCGATGTACAGTTCTCCACAGCATGCCATTCCTGTACACATACAAGTGTCATTCAGATTGAATGTACAGTTGCATTTATAGACTACTATACAACAAACATGATTTAGATGATATTTCCCACCATGTCAGTTAAAGTAGCAATGTTTAATGTTTAAAAAACTATTTCCTATATGCATGTACAGTTCAAGAGACACTTTTGAGAGAAATCACAGGCTGAGCAAACGTAATAAATCCATCTGCAGCGAAAACTACACGACTATAAAATGAACATACCCTTTCTAATCATATAACAGAGATATATTTTAGCCACTCTCACTGTTAACACAATCAAAGCATTAAATATACATAAGCAGAAACTACACTGGACATGCGCCACACTAATCCAATGTTTCTGGATGCTATTTTTGGCTGTCTACAAACATGTGGCTATATAGTGCAAGACTACAGATGTTTTGGGTTGGATACTACAAATAAATGAAATCATGACCTGGAGACAAAAAAACATACTTGCATTTCATACTTGTATTTTGCTGTGTTTAGTTTAGTTGCTACCAGCAGCTGATTTCACTTGAACTTCAGTTAGAGTTCCAGAGTCAAATGCACACTTATTCACCACCATGCTACCTCTCAGCAGCACTAGAGTACTTCATTTCTGATCAGCTTGGTCAGCTAGACTTTGTGAGGTGGCACATGGAAGTGGGACATTAAAAGGATGTGGTCAGCTGAGGGGAAATCAGATCGCTCTTTTTCCATCGGTTTGTCTCCTCCCATCAGGTGTCACTCCCTCAGAGCTATCAAACGGCATCCTCTCCCATTACCTTTAAAAGCATCAGCCGCTGACTCGGACAAGACAAGCCCTACTGCATTGACATAACAGGTAAGAGCTCCTGTTTCCATGAGAATCAGGCATGTACAATAAATTCCCCTTTGCAATCTCATATATCAGGTGCACTAACAGTTTATATCCCTAAAATAAATTATACTAATTTAGAACAAGAGTAAATGCACATTTGAAAGGTTACAATGATGCAACAAAGATGTTCTCACTAGAACACACTGACACTAAACAACATCAACATTAAAATGATAATTGCATTATGTTACTCAGCACAAGAGTGAATTAACCAGTTAACAATACCAAGTGACACAGACTTATGCATATGCTTGGGAGTGACTGGCTTTTTGGTCAGTGTTACAACAGTGTTTAGACTATTTTCAATAACTCGTTTTTGTAGTTTGACGCTAGCATTTTTGAAGGACTAGGTTGGCTACTACAACCCCAAATAAAAAAAACAGTTGGTAGATTATCTAAAACGAGCACACATAACATAAAAATAAAAATGAATTTAAGGGATTTCCAAAAAAAAAAAAAAAAAAAGATTGGAAAGGATTTGCATATTTCTCCCCAGTACATAATACTATCATTAAACCATTCACAGAATCTGAAGGAATTCCAAGGGCAAGGGTACTAAAGTCTAAATTGACAATCCACAATCTTCAATCCCTCGTAAAATTTTCCAATTTCTACGAGGTACATTCACAAATACTGCTAAAAACATTACTGTGCAAGAAGGCACCTAGTAACCATGTCCAGAGGACATTGAATCATCTGGGCTCAGAGCCATCAGGAATGGAATCACATGGTGGAAATGTGTACTGTGGTCAGACAATTCGATATTCCAGGTTTATTTGTAAGGAATGGATGTTGTGTGTGAAAACCTGGAGAGAAAAAGGACCATCCAGACTGTTATCAGTAACCAAGACGCCAGAGTCTGTTATTGGGTGGTGTCAGTGTCCATTTACACTTCTGTGTTGGTAGCATTAATGCTGAAAAGTATGCTGAGAATTTAGTGCAACATTTGCTGCCTTCAAGATGGCATCTTTCCAGCGAGGTCCATGTATTTCTCAACAAGACAATGCAAAACCACATGCTGTACACAAGGCATGGCCATGAAAGAAGAGGGTTCAGGCACTGGACTGGCCTGCGACAATGATGACCTTCTATTGTTGCATATATTATAATGTGTTTGCATGGAACAAATTACTGAAACATCACAAAGTTCTGCATGCTTTACAATTCAAACTGTTTTTGAAATGTTTTTGGTCTGAAATGCAGGAATTCATGTTTATTAACAAATTAAAGGAAGTTGACCAGACAAAACATGAAATAGCTCAGGTTCATGCTGTATACAATGAAATAAAATTCCAATTAAATGCAGGCAACACTGTGATTAAATTTTGAATTTGTATTTTCCATATTGTAACAAACTTTTTATCCTGATTTTGATTAATTTACGTTTTACCATTGCTTTTAAATTTGTTTTGAATTTGTTTTGTTTAAAATAAAATATATATGGCCAGTACCACATATGCAGCAAGATGCAGAAAATGCAGATTTTTGATTTAAATGGTATCAGTTACACAAACAGCCAAACATTATTTGGATTGGCTTTGGATTATTTAATATTGGCACTGACCACCGCATATTGATTTTTTTCCCATGTTTTATTATTTAAAATTGGTAAATCTTGTGTTATTCCTTACCAAGAGATCTCTCCTTACTCTTCTTGTGGGGACTTCCCATTATCATAATGATTACTATAGATAATTAATGCTACTATAACTTCTATAACCTATATAACCTGAATAACCTCAACTTTTCAGTGACTTGATCTTTTGACCCTTTTAATTTAGAAAAAAAAAACAGTAACAGTAAAACAGTACATATTCTTCAACCAGTATCCAATAGTGATGATTAAGTATAAACCAATTCTTGCTCCCAACCAACATGACTTGGCCTCTTTTGCATTGTAAAGTTTTAACTCTGTTACTGTGCAGGGCAATGTTCCCTGCAACCCTGTCATACAAGGGACAGGGGGTACATTCTATGAATAGCACAGCAGGCCCTGAAACACTCCCCACGCAAGCCATTACCAGGTTGAACAAGGTTAAAATAGAAAAACCAGAAATATAAGTGTTTATGCGAAGTATTGGTTAGATCTGTCCATCCCTACTGTCTGTCATTCTCATTAGTATAACTTTGCTTACAAGCAGGCCTGTACTCCGTACAGAAGAGATCCTAAATCAGTTTCTTCCTCCCACACAGTAATCAAACTGGCTCTCCAACCCCAGCCAAATCTATTTCTGACGTTCGTCTAACTGGAGAGGACTGCTGGTTTATTTTCTTGGGTAAACTATTGCTAGCATAATCACCATCAGTTGCCCATATGATAAATTGCTAATTGTTCAATACCCTAATCAGTGTTCATTCTTTGCACAGATAAACTGTGACAGCGCCATTAATTCAAATAGTAATTTCGCTTAACAGCCAAAACGGTGGAGCAGATTTTTACGCAATGTTTTTCGAGAGGGATGCATCCATCATGGCTCCACAGTGACATAAAGATGTCTGACGTGCACTAACTCACTTAGGGACAGCAGATGTTGCAGCTCTGTGCTCAGTGGCAATTCCCATGGTGTATTACTTCAGCTCCAATGACTTGCAAATAAACAGCTCAACCATTTTTCCAAAATAGCTCTGCCATCCTGCTCCTGCCTCCTCATCCTCTACCCTGCTGAATTTTTCATGATACTTCATGTGAAGCACCATGAACTTTGACATGGTGACCCATTTTGCTCTAGAGGCTCCTCTGTAATTGTTCTCTAAACTTGACCTTCGCATATCAGATAACACAGTTTACTCTCGTTTATATGTTTGCTTTTGTCTCAGTATCCAAAAAAGAACAGGTCAGGAACTGGTGCTCGTAGGTAATCAGCAGGGAGCTCTATAAAAGCACGCCATTAGCGTACACTTTGATTTTTTTGCTCTGAGCCCCACAAAAGGATTTTGCTAATCTTCAGATTTATGATGGATTTGCATACATTGATTACAGTGTGTGTGAATATGCTGAACATAAGGTGCTTAGGTTCCCTGAATTAAGGTTCATTCATTTAATGATAAGTAAATATTTAGCCTGCAATGAACAACTGATAAAAACGTTCTCCATGACTTACAAAAACCTATAGACATGAAAACTGAAACTTGGAACAAATGAAAGCGCTGAATACAAACTGAATGCATTAATGCCGCAGCCAGACACATTTTTCAAAGTCATGATCAGAGAGCACACAAGGACTTCTCTGTCTTCATAGTCCGGAGGTACAAAAAAATGAAAGGTATTATGTGATGGTGTTAAAAAAAAAAATGAGGATCATTCCACTGCTGTGTTATATGTATTTATTTATACTTTCTGCTCCTGTGGGAACCATGAGGAAAATGACATTTAAACTAACTTTCCTTCACCAAATCAGATAACACACAGTCATTGTCCCTGTGTCTTCAGCAATATGCATTTTATCAGCTGGCTGAATTAACAGATGAGGCTGACAGAAAGTGCTTGGGTGGCAAGAACACTTTCAGCACTCTTTGGGGAATTTGAGAAATGGGGGAGGAAAAAAGCCAGAAGGCAGAATCTGCTTCATTTATGCGTCTTCTTTTGGAAATACTGTGATTACAGTGCAGTTAAAACTCTTACTGCACTACAAGAGCATTGATGATCATAAAATCACTCAACTTTAGATTTAATAGATCACACACAACACCTGGGTGTAAGATCCACAATATGTTGACAAGGGCCTACAGGATGACCATAAAATAAGCATCTATTGGTGCAAGTGTAACATGGGTAATCCTGTGTCCTGGCTTAAAAAAATGCTAGGAGAGAGATGTCCAAAAAAGGAGGCACTGTTCAAGTTTATCACTGTTACAGTTACCATCAGGAAGGCACAGTCCCAAATCAGAAAAAAGTTGAGTACCTTTTGACAAAAATCTTGGTGTGGTGATGGATAAGGATTTGAAGTTAGACTAAAAGACCAGCTTCTTTCAGTTGAGGTGTTTAACTGAGGTCAAACCATTTTTATCCTTTAAAGACTTTAAGAAGGTTATACATGCCTTTATTTTTTCAAGACTTCATTACTGTAATGAGTTATATGCTGGCGTTGGTCAGGCCGCTATTTCCAGGCTTCAACTGGTTCAAAACGCTGCAGCACGTCTCTTAACAAAATTACACAAATGGGAACATATCATGCATACATTGGCCACCCTGCATTGACTTCCTGTTCGCTTTAGGATTGATTCTAAGATTTTTATTTATAAGACATTGAACTGGTACGTACCTAGGTCTCTCAGATCAGCTGATCAGCTTCTTCTGGTTACACCTAAGTCTAGGCTGAAGCATAGTGGTTATTGTGCCTTTGCAGTTCTGGTTCCTAAATTATGAAATGGTCTGCCTGTTATGCTATCCCCTTTACTGCTGATTTTTAAATCTTGGCTTAGGTCTCACTTTTATACCTTGGCTTGTCTGTGTGGTTACGTTACGTTGGGTGATGTGTGTTTTATATTGTCTATTTATCACTGGACAGCACTTTGGTCAGCATCTGTTGTTTTAAAAGTGCTCTGTAAATAGAGATTGTATTGTACTCCACTGCAGACAGACATTTCATGTCTTTCTGGTCATCTTTATTTAATTTGTTAATAAACATTCATTCCTATATTTCGGGCCTGCAACTCATTAAAAAAAGAACAATAAAGCATTTACCACTTTGCAATGTTGCCATTCCTTTTCATCACCCTTTGTGAGTGTTTCAGATGTTATTTTTGTTACTGCTTGAAAATATGAATTTAGAACTTAACAATACGAGGTTGTCATTGTTGTATTTCTCTTTTCAAAATTCTTTACACATTATCTACTGGGGACAGGTCAGGATTGCATTCTGAACAGTCTAGTATCCATACCCTCTTCTTCAGAAGCCATGGTTTTATAATGTGTGCAGCATGTGGTTTTGCATTGTCTTGTTGAGAAATGCACAGCAGTCCCTGGAAAAGGTTATGTCTTGAATACAGCATATGTTGCTTTAAAACCTTAATGTACTTTTCTGAATTTGCTGCCATCACAAACGTGTAAATGACCTTTGCCAATGGCCCCGATACAGCCCAAAACCATGACAGTACCTTGCTAACTTGTTGATGATAACAGTCTGCATGGTACATACACGTGTTCAGTCATAGGCCATTTTTTTGGCACACCTCCTTCATTTTTCCATATTAACAGTTCCATATAGAAACACTTTGTAGTTCCCCCACAAAAACAGTACAGATCATTTACTACATGGGTGATTCTCACCATTGCACTACCTATGATGTGGTGATGTGTTGGCTTGTGCTGTAAGTTGATCAGACACAGCATGTCACTGTTGGACTAAAATAGTCCACCAACCAAAAATGTCCAGCCACCAGCATCCTGTGAGCAGTGATGAAGGATTAGAGGATGTCTAACAAACTACGCAACAGCAGACGAGTTACTGTCTCTGACTTTACAGGTAAAAGGTGGAGCAGTAAGGTGAATTTCTGTAATAAAGTGGACAGTGATTTAATTGTTGTGTCTGATCCACTGCAGTGCAGACAATGATCAACCACCCTAATAATACCTGATCTGTGCTGATGCTGACCATGAGAAAGTATTAGGTGTACCTAGGTGTGTGTGTGTGTTTGTGAGTGTGTACAAACTGCAGAATTTCTAAAAAGAAAACTTTTTACAAAAAATATAGAACATTCAATTTAGCAAGCATGTTAAATTAAATTTCGTTTGGCTTAGCAAGCTACACTAGCTATCTATCAATTTACACTGCTCAGACAAATGATATTATATATTTCATTTTGAAATATCCCCTATTTTTGAGCAGCATAGATATCTGTGAAACAGACCACTTTTTGATTTATGCTGCCTAAAGGTCACTGTTGTAAAAATCAGCAGAGGAATCATGAATAAAAGCACGATGAACCAAAACAGTAAAGAGTGGTGTGATTGGTTGATTTCGTCTTGCTTATGGCTGAACAAGGCTGTTGACTGTCAGGGAAATTTATGAAACTGAATAGTTAAATCGAGTTCACGAACATTGTACTTGAATTTCTTTTTTAAATAAGCATATCACTGGCTCATGCGTTCTCCTCTCTCCTGTTTAACTGAAATTACACTTCTAAAATATCTCACAGATTACAAGCCAACCATTTTTATTAGACATTGGGAATGATCTCCGGCCTGGCATTTGTTTGGCATTATTTGTGACGATGCTGTTCTGGCAGAATAATCAGGGACATATGAAGCATGATTATACGATCTTGCTGTAATGCACATGGTTCATCTCTGACAGCCAAATGTTTAGACATCCTCCTCATTTTCACTCACAAACTAGCACTGTGTCCTTGAGAATATATTCAATTATTACCTCTTTCTTGGCGATCACAGCTATTTTCAAGCCTGTCGCTATTCTGCAGCGACACACAACACGCACTCATTTATTCAGAGAAACACAGATGTATTCAGATAGCCAGACATTATGTTTTCTTTCTACTCTCAACCCAAATCTCTTAACACGTCTAAGTGAGCATGTATGTTCTTAGCAAGTTCTCCACATATGCTACATACATGCTATAATTAAGCTGTGATTTTCAGAAAAGACTGGACCATAACATGCAGGACATCTCTCCAATTCTAAAACACACATTATAGTAGTCTGTATTCTTAATCACGGTAAATAAATATTATTACTGAATATATGTACAGAAAGATGAGGATTAAGCTACTTGAATATGCTTATCACAGGGTACTTAATTCTTATTATACAACATTGTGTGTTTTGTGTCTAATTCCAAATGTACTGTAATCACTCTATAGGTTGAGAAATGTAATGTTAAAACATAACATAAATACATGTACTCATCAGGACTGTTCTCAGTAACCAGTATATACAATATGAATCATGGACAGGGCTGGGAAATGTACATTTTGCCCAATTTAGAAATGTTTGAAAAAAGTTGAATATTGACCCAATTGAATATTTAACCAATGCACCAAAATAATAGTATTTATATTTATTTTATTGTGTTTCTTACATATAGTTTTCTGGGCAGCAGAGTGGCTCGGTGGGTAGCACCGATGCCTTACAGCAAGGTCCCGGGTTCAATCCCAGGGTGGAACAACCTGGATCCTTTCTATTTGGAGTCTGCATATCCTCCCTGTATCTTTGTGTATTTATTCTGGTTTTCTTCCATGGTCCTTATAATAGCTTTATAATATTGCATTGTAATGTATTTATTATAGTCTATTTCTTATTATTAATAATACATATTATTCATAATTTTTCTTTACGTGCAGTAATCATTTTTATTTTATTTTTATCCTATTTGGCATCTTTGTGCTTAAACTATTATATAAATTTAAGCAACTGAGTTTTATTCTTACATACTGCATAACATCTAGGCTTCCACTCTTGATCCTCGCAATGATTTTTTCTTACTTTCTTTTCACATTAAGTTAGTTTTCCTTATACGGAAAGGGCTGTAAACCTAAATAATTTAAAGTTGCTCTGAGACAATGCACTGTTGTAAAAAGGACTACATAAATAAATTTGAATTCCCTCCTATACAGTTATCACTTGTTCTTGTTCTAAATTAACAGAAAAAATATAAGTCACATGATATTTTGTACTCACTAGATATTACTGTGACATTTCTGTCATGTCCAAAAATATGAAATATGGGTTGAAAATGTAAATGCTTCACTTTGTGTAAAAAATTCTGTGTTGAAAAGTTATCATTATTTTGTGGATGAGGTAAGGTGTACTGACATACAAGACTGCACAACAAGCAGGCTAAATGTGTTTGAAAATTGTGTGAGATATTTGAAGATAATATAACATTGTACAGCTGCTTTGAGACAGTGCACCATTGTAAAAAGCACTATAGAAATAAATCTGCCTTAACTCTGACATGTAATGGTTCTGATAAAACCAGTAACACCAACGAAAGCAACACCATTAACCATTATTACCGTTGTTGTTACTACTACAATTATCATAATTAATCCTGTTGAAAGAGCTGGAGCATACTATACTAAAGTAGAAAATTCTAATGTACATCAAGCTGTAACAGCAGACTGTTATCCATGTCCAGTATTAGAAATAGAAACAATTGGACCAGTTCTCCACCATAAAATAACCAAATGTGCAAATCACATCATAGGATTTTTTTGTCAATGAATAAAAAAAAAAGCAAATTTGTTCTCTTGTTTGGATTCATATATATATTTAAGCAATGGCTCCAAGAGAATGTGTGTATGCATTAGAAGGTAAAAAAATTACATTATATCGATCAATATATATAAAAATGATAATTCTACAGACACAAGCCAGACATTTCATCGTCTATCAATATTTTGTCAGTTGCTCAGGTCTTTCATTTTTAAACACTTCGGGAACACATTTTACTCGAACATTATCTTAGAAAATGACCGGGCAGCTTTTCAAACAGCTGAGAGCTGTCTCCCACAATTCCCTCTTCCCCCTGCCGGCGAGCCACCACTCCTGACAGGATGGAGTGTAATGTGTGATAGATCGTACTTTAGGGACTCTGTAATCACATTTCCCTCTGCCATCAGCTGGAGCTCGGCAGGACATCCTTGGAAAAAAGTCCTGTTTCTCCCAATCTGGAGGTGTATGTGATGCCTTTGCCCAATGTCACCGAGCACAAAAAGTTAGTGCTTAAATAACCCGAAACCCAAGAAATCCGAGCAAAATAGATATTTGACTTACTATGCCTTGTTATTTCACGGTGCAAATTATTTGTTTCTGTTAAAAAAATATTTCGAGCGCAGATGTATTAAATATAATTATAAAAAAATGTAATAGGAAATTAAGCCAAGATAATATATATGGCACAAATTAAATCTAATGGGCTGAACTCTAGCCTGACCAGTGGCAATACATTTTGCACAATAATATATGACTGTAATGGGTTTTGCATAGTCCTTAGCTTATAGCCACAGGGACGGTATACGCATTCTGTAAGTAGGTTCCCTAGACATTGTAAAACATAGAAGGAGCATATATATGCTTGGTTTTGGTATTTTAGTAAAGTGCAGTATTGTTTACATTTCTTATATTTATTACACACCTTGATACATTAAGCTTCCCCTTAAATTCCACTGTGTTGCAGAATTAGAAATCAGCAGGTAGGTCATTCCAGGCAACTTGCCTTCCCTAAAAAGTTCTTTATTTATAAACTGAGCTATAATGCACCTACAAATTTATTTCCACCTAATGTCATGTTCTTTCTAAAATGTACAAAAATAATGCTTAAAGAACCTACTACCTTTTATTTACTGTCACTTTACATTAATATGATGCATATTAACATATCTAGTGTGCTTTTTTCGCACAGTACTGGTCCTGATATCTCATCTCTTTAGGGCAGATGCTATACATTACTAGACTGTTCATTTTGCCACAGCGGTCTGTTCCTCCCTCCCAAACACTTCTAATAAGAAAAATTAAGACTTACGAGAGAGTGTGTGTGTCTCTATCAAGGTTAAGTAGCTCATTCAGTAAAAAAGCAAGCTGAGAGTGTGTTCGGCAGACACGATGTGAGCTCACGCTAGCGGCCAGTCTAGCAGGCAAATGGCCTTTAGTTGTCCTAACGGCACTATTCATCATAACATATGCTCTCTCCAGGATGCCACCGCCTTAATGAAGGATAGCTTTTTCATCTGACTTATTTGGGAAGATTAACTGAAGCAGGACAAGGGATATAAAAGTCAGAGGGGAATTCTCAGTAGAGCAAAGCTAATGTAAGTGGGTGTTGAGAAAGTTGGTTTTGAAATAATGACTAAAACATTTTTGTTCTTAAACATAGGGGACAAAGTGGCACTCTATAAAAAGAAGGCACCGCTGAAAAATTGTACATCAAGCACAAGATGATTAACCAAATTATTGCTGCAACCTATCCCAGAGGCACCATAAAAAGAAGTGGGAGAGAGTTTTAGTATGATAAATACGCTGATGTCACTGACCTCATGGTGGCCATTATTTCTGTTGCATCCTGGGACCATACTGTGGTTCTGGCATTGCTCTGGTGTGTGCTTGGATGCAGCATCTCCATCAAACAGTCTGACAAAGATGGCTGACACTGGGGACCCTTGCCCATTCAGCCCATCTGTGCCCAGGTGCCTGCTTTAGCATGGCACGGCAGGGTAGAAGGGAGGGGCCTGGGTGACCCCACAAGGGTTCATCTCCACTGACACTCTACCACAGTGTCATTAGAAAGTCACTAAGGACTGTGGCTCAAACTAAGCCAGTGGGAAGGTCCGCCGCCCCATATTTAGTCACTATTGTCTCTCTTGTACCTCATAAAATCCTTGCACTAAATTTGCCATAGAAAGTACACAGTCTGTCCATTTCACAGGAGAAAAGTGGCTTACCTGGAGCTGGAGTGTGTGCCATTCCTTTGTAAGAATCTCCGCAGCATTCTGCCTCTTGTAAAAACACTTTTCCTCCACAGCACTGTGATTTGTAGCCATCGTGGAGGAGTCCATTGCAGCATATTTGACCAGCTGTCGAGGAGAAGGGCACCGCACCGCAACACGAATCCCCAAACCCAATAGACACTCTTAACTGTCCAGGATCTGGGCAGCATATCTCTCCTGTGAACAGATGAAGGTCTTTAACCCCACTTACTCACTAACCTTTATGAGAGGAAAACTAATGTTTATGTGTTAAGGAGTGTCTGCTTTTTGAAACCTGACCTGACTTTTATAAACTAGTCTTTTATTTTCAGATTCTTATCCCACTCACTTTGACTCACCACTGTGACTCAAATCACTTTGACATTTCAGTTCCGTAAGCCTACAACTCACAGAACAGTATGATATCTACAGTAAAAAGGTGTTTGTGTCATTGTCTTTCTATTCTTAATAGAAAATAAAACAGCATTTTGCATTCAGTATTCTGTTACCTCCCACCTCTCTTTAGGTATTAGCAGACAAATGATGGTTAATCAAAATACAAAATAAAAATGTCATCTCTTAGATTTTTGCAGGGAGTAGTAAGCTATATAGGGGAAATGCATAATATTATCTAAAAAATAGAAATATCTTCCTAGAAATATGAATCAAAAATGTTTTTTATGGTTTATTTTGCTCATTGTGTTAAATAAATTAAATGGCTTAAATTAATCAGTCAAAAGTCGAATTTATTTTTATAGCACCTTTTACAATGAAGCATTTTGTCAAAGCAGCTTTACAATGTTCTATTATCTTTTACTATCTAAGCCCAAGCTCAGATTCAGCAAGCCTAAGGCGATAGTGCAAATGGAAAACAAAATCCTTAAACATTAGAAGACAGAAACCATGGGAGGACCAACACTCAAAAAGGGATCCATCCTCTGTAGGCATCTTAGTTACATGCAAGAATTCAGCTGCTGCATAATTAATATGTTTATATTAATCATTTAAATAAACACAGTGTAAATAAAAATTAAACAACATATTTAAAAATATTTGAAAATTAATAGACTAATAGAAAGGTATAGAGAAAAATGGTATAAAACTGTCGTGTAAATGAACAAAACATGGAATAAAACAATTCTAATAAAAGAATGTGTCACTGTAGGACCTTGGGTACTCAGTGGGAAAGTTTTGATGTGACAGCATTACTGAGATTAATGAGAATCTCTCAGATTTGGCCCCATCTTATTTACTTTTATCTAATTTAATCTAGCGCCCAGAAACAACAAAACAAAACAAAAAAAAAGCTTGAATCATAGTTCCAGAAAACCACTGATAATTGACAGATACGCACAGTAACCTAGTCCTTAGATCACCAAATACATCTTTATAATTGGCGAAGTTCTAAAGCCTTCAGATTTAGTTAAAGCAAATGAACCAGTGAAGTGAGACTGTGTGCGTAAAAGTACCTGGAGGGACGTGTACATAATATTCTCCACAGCACCGGAACTGAGGTAGAGGCTCATAGAATTTCCCACCACAGCAAACGCTGGCAGAGGCATTTACCACTGGTAAGTAATGCTTACTGCAGCACTGGTGCGAATCATTGAAGCTGTGTATAACCCCCTCACAGCACACCTACACAAGCAAGATATATGTAACTTCATCTGTACCATACTATTCTGAAGTTTTTCATTAATGTAATCTTTGCTCATGCTACACCTGCTTGATACATTTCAAAAGTTTGTTTTCTTTTTAAACAAATTAGTAAGAAGTGGCAATGCCTTAGCCCAAGAGAAGGCCCAACTTACACTCCTTTAGAATCAGGGAGAACTGTGGCCCTGGGGCTGCTCATCTTCCTCCTCCCATCACCATGCTGTGCCTATATTTAGCTGCACTCTATTGTCTATTTTGGCAAGAAATCAGGACAGGATAGATTTTCCTAGCGCAACGGGACCATACTCTAGTGAAGTTTGAAAAATCTGTGTTGCCCCGATCCACTGACATTGTCCTTACCATTTGGATGGATTTCAAGTTTGAAATGTTACATAAGGAAACTTTCTAATGGACCCACAAAGTAGTACAAAGAACAAGGAAATTAAAAACGAAGAACAAAATGTCACAATAACTATTAATTGATGATAATTAATTAAACAGTATGTTAAGTTCCGATAACGAAACACAACTATAATTCCAGTCTAACCCAGGAATTTCCAAGGGCATCAATAGCATCATTGGAATTTCACAACATACGGATGTTGTCATGATTGGGGATCACATTTATGTATTTCGTTCTCTACTGTGAGCCTAGACACACACACACACACACACACACACACACACACACACACACACACACACACACACACACACACACACACACACAAACAGCATTCTGGATCAGTCAAAATGTGAGACTGTAATATCAGGCCTGCACTACAAGGGAATATTGGCAGCGAGCTCTGTTACATTCATTCTTTGAGACCCAGAGAATCATCCCCATTCTGTGGTTGCTGTCGAACATGGTGAGCTTGTCTTTCCTGAGCTATATTCTTTTGTGCCAATGTCTCCAGAGCATTACTGTCTGCTCTTGAGCTGAGGGAGACTTATGGCTCGTGCTCACTTGCCAAGTTGGCAACATTTCAATAACATCAGGACAGCAGCAATTGCAGGAGAGAAGTTCATCTATTTCCTGCAAACAACCGAGGGCATGAAAGCTTTGTGCTTATATGCCAAAACAGCTGGTTGTGTCCTCAACAGAGCAATATAGTCTTTACATGTGTCCATTACGCTCAATTTTTGTCTTATAGTGCTGTTCCTCAAATCATTCTATTATAAAAACAACAAAAAACATAATTCATAATCATTCAAAAATAATTCCTGATTTATTTTTAGTACTTTACTTATAATTTGAAATATTAAACATTGTGTTCAAATATTGGGACATTGTATTTGATCCTAACCATAACCATATCTTGAGGTAATTGCTTACATATTTATTCAAATGCATAAAAAAACATTAAAATGCAGGAACAAATCAAATGCTTTGGATAATAAACTAATGTAATATGGGCACTGGACTATGGACCTGAATGTTCAGTGTTCCCAGCTACACCTACCTCTGCCAAGCCACTGTTGGGTCCTTGAGCAACATCCTTAACCCAGATACTGTTTATAGACTGTAAGGCTTAGTCAGTTGTAAGTCAGTGTCTGCCAAATAACTAAATGCAAATGTAATATCTAACACTGTTCTCATAAAACACAATGACAGCAACTTTTTAGGCATTTTATGATTAAAATAAATTGTGATAGGTAACCTTTTTCTATTCAGACAACGTAATGATGATGATATATAATATTAAAGTAAAGAATTTTGTTACCTGCTGGCCCTCCCAGTAACAGGAATTTCCACAGAAGTTTTGGTTTATGGGGCACTGCAGGTATGAGCACCGAGTGTCTGAATGGTCCATCTGCTTGGCCTGGAGCACTTCACAAGGCTTAAGGGACTTCCGATGAATATCATAACCTCTTATGATGCCGTTTGGCTGGCCTGGTGATGTCCATTCTAGCTTAATAGACCTGGTCAAAATGGGGGCACAGAATTTGAAAAAAAAAACTTTACTCCGGGTACTCCGGTTTCCTCCCACAGTCCAAAGACATGCATATTAGGTTAATTTGTATCTCTAAAATAACTGTGTGCTCGACTGTGTGTGTGTGTGCCCTACATATTACATATTGATACAAATGTATGAAAAACATTGCAGGTACAAAGCAAAATGCTTGGATAATAAACTAATATAATATGGGCACTGGACTATGGACCTGAATTGGCGCCCCATGTAGGGTTGTTCCTGCTCTTGCACTCAAAGTTGCACAGGCTGGCCTGCGACCCCATAAGCATTAAGCGGATGATAATTCTTTTCGTCCCTAGGGAATTTAAATAGTTTGGCCATATCAAATTGAGATGCACCATTTTGTGCTTACAGATATAAGATATATATGTGCTTATAGAAATAAAACAGACTAACACTCTGAAGTTGTATCAAGGCTCACATACCAAACTTTTCTGGAGTGACTTTATTACACAAATCACTGAGACACTGCAAGTTACACAGAGTCTTCTATTCCACTGGAATTGATCATAGTCATCACAACTCCATTACGCAATCATATACATAGATATACCTAAAAAGACTACCCCATCTGGATAGTATTCAAATAGCTAGAGAGCAGAGACACAAGATTACACAAAGGAAGTCAATTCAAATTGATATGAAATATACTTTGGCATGCAAATCAATCGCAAACAATCAAAATGATTCATGTTTTGAGGTAGTGCATGAGTTGTATCATCACTGTATTAGTATCTGAACTGATAAAACAGACACACATTTAAGTCTGCCTGAGATAAGGTTACTGATTTTATTGCTGAATGATCAAAGCGGCACATTCTATTCTGCCGGATGCTGAGAAAGTAGCGAGAAAATGACTTTTATGACCTTTAGATGGGATTCTTGTAATATATTGCTAGCTGGGTGCCTGACAGTATTTTAAATAAGACTGCTGCAGCTCACATATTAACCAAGAAATGTTATTCCCCTTTTATCCAGTTTACACTGGCTGCTTGTTTATAGACTACAAAGTCTGATACCTTACTTGGTATTTGATATCAAAAACTGAAAGTGGAGCTGGAGGATGGAGCTACAGGGAATACCAGGCTGATAACTACAACATCTGAAACTGGAATAATGTGTTTACATTTCTGGGAACTTCACACACAGTAAGGTAGCTATGTAGTGGCATTCCACTAAACTGCAATTTCTGGACTGCACAGTGAGTTATGATGAGTGAGCAGCCTTTGCTTTTATGATGCACTTCTGATATTGATTTTTCTCTCCATTCATAAGAAGAACTGCTCTTTGACTGAAGGTATTTCCAGGTCAGCACTGCTCCAGTTCAGAAATAAAGGTATATGGCTTGTGAGGCCTTTTGCACTATGGCTCAGTGTTCATTGTTCACTTAAACATGTTTTGAACAACTTTAACAGTTTGAACAATGCTGGTTTAGTTCATTGTAAAAAACATGGATATTTTGCAAACAGAAGCAGAAGAGTATTAAAATGCCTTCTGGCCTCAACACAGGGTCAAGACTAAAGCTCTATCTTGCTTTGCACAATTAAGCACAAGTTTCATGCATTCAAATAGATTTTTTAGATGCTCCTACAAACTTGTCTTGTTTACTGAAATAAAATCAAATACTACTTTTTAATTGCTTCATATTCATTTTGAAGCATCTCAAAATTTTTGGGAGCAGTTTATTACATATTAAGTTAGATAACTTGGTCAAATCTTACAAAAAACATCTAAGATGCCCAAAAAGGATGGGTCTCCCCAAGGCATATTTTTTAAGTTAAGGGAGTTTTCACTGCCACTGTCACACCAGGCTTGCTCAAGTTTTTGTTTGGACGCATAATTTAGAAGATAATCTAAAACTGTAAAGCTGCTATAAGACATCAAAGAAATCAAAGAACCAAAATAAACCAAATATGATGTTCATATATTCATTTAATTAAGTCTTGAAACATTTTACACTGAAACTTTTTAGTCAAACAAACGGTGGCATCACCTAATTTAGGGCAGTTCTTAAACACATTTCTACAGTACTTACTTAAAACTTTTACAAATACTATATTACTTGTTAAACTATACATTGTATTCATCACAGACTTTGAATTTACTATCCCAGGCACGTGGAAAGCATTGAGTGTCTAAAAAAGCAGTGTAAAGCTTATAAGTGTAGAATGCATTATGTCGATCATTAACAAGTGTTAGAAACATTTTATTTAAGTTGTATACTTTCAGAAAACATTGGTTGCACTGGTATTTAACTGCAATGTGCTAAATTATATCCAACTAAGTTTTATATACCAAAATACAAACAGGTGAATTAAAAAAGTAAAAAAGAGTTAAATAAATTTTAAAAATCTGTTGTCACCTAAAAGCTGTATACACAATCCCAATTTCAAATCTAGGGTTTAAAGAAATCATATGCTTTTCTGAATCAGCTAACCCATATTTTTTACTGCAGTGGTAGAAATGCACATCTAGACAAATCATTCCCACTAGGAGCTGGAGGAACGGTGCTGAGAACAAAGACTGCACAGGCATATTATGAAAATGCCCCTACGTTCCTCTCAATTCAAGGAATAGGCAGTAATCATGTGAAAATCCACCCACAGTTTACATCGTGTTTTATCCCCTACTTTACCTAATGATAATATTCAGACTATTCTGTTTTAACACATCCCTTTTGCGCTGCACAAATCTCTTGCCACATTACTAAGATGAGGTAATGACATAATTATCCCTTTCTGGGTTCTCTATCCTCTGCTCCTTTTCTTTCCCAACAGGAGGGCTAATTGACTGTGTAGGCACCAGTGCCTCAAAGCTAACAGATCTCTGCACGTGTTTATGAATTCATGAAAATGTGGCTTAGCAAATCTTTCGGAGATTAGCACTACTACAACCCTGTTTTTTTACTAGTGTCAGATTTTCTACTTAAACAGGTATTTAAAGTCAACTGAAGAATTACTGTCACCAAGTGTAAAAAAATTTGAGAATTTTTATAAAAAATGTTTTTTTAAACAATGTAATTTGTATATTATGGGCACCAGTGAACATTTCATGTAATCATTTAAAATAGGGACATATAGAGCAAGTAGTGCTTCCACTCCTAGGTATAGAAAAAGAAGGTCAAGACATTAAAGGTCAAGACCAAACAGTAACATTTGTTTGTTTGTTTTTAAATAATCTTTGGTTGAATGACTTGGTTGCTTAGGGTTTGTGTTTTTTTTGCATGGCCCACATTTTCTTGATATTCAGTTCACAGACCGGATGCCCTGGTATTTTCCTTTAGAATATGTTGGTATAATTCAGAATTCATGGTTCCAGCATTGCTGACGTCATTCTTGCCCAGATGTAGCAAAGCAGGCCCAATCCATGATCCCACCACCAGCATGTTTCATGATAAAATAAGGCCAAAAGTAGGAAAAACATTCTGAATTGTCTAAGTGGCATGGCAGCAGTGTTCACCTTTTAACCACGCACATCTCTATTGTTCAGTGTTCTCCTGATAATTAACTAAATTTCAGGCTCCTGAAAATTAACATTAGCTGAAAAGAGAGGCCTTATTCTCCATCTAGATTCATGGAGTTCAAACTATTTAGAGACAGATTTGTAAACTATTTCTGATGAGCATCAACAACTATTCTGCTGAGGTTATCAGAAATGCCTTTTTTTCATGTACCATGATACACTTCCACAAATGTGTTGTAAATCACACTTTCATATACAGTGTTCCCTTGTGTATCGTAGGGGTTTTGTTCCAGGACCACCCACGATAAACGAAAATCGGCAAAGTAGGGACGCTACATTTATTTAAGTATTTATACACTATTTTAGCTGTAGAACGGCAGAACGTTTGGGTGACATCGTAGGGCTCAAATGAATTCAGTCTATAATGAAACTTTCACAAACAGAGAACACAACAGCGCAGATAAAAAGTTGTCGGCGAGTAACGACTCAGGTGGGTGATGCTCTAGTCTTACTTCTCGTTTTTTATCCGCCGAGTAAATAAGCTATTTACTGTAAATCATAATATTTTATGATTAACATTCCTAATCATTGTTAGAATTCATATTTTTACTATATTTTTTATACATTTTGTGATTTCTTTTTAAAGTAAAAGTTAATCAAATACATGTATATGTATACATAACTATACCACACGTACTACGCATGTGCAGATCGAGTTCTGCAAAAACAGTCAAAACAGCGAAAATCCGTGATATATTTTTTCCATTAATATTTTTTGAAAACCCACGATGCACCGAGGCCGAAAGGTGAACTGTGAAGTGGCGAGCGAACACTGTATTCCTATTCTTCCACTCACCCCAGACTGTCAACTGGTATGTTCCCGTACCAGTTCCAGCACCACATACTGATGTTCCTCCACCTCAGGAGTCCCACCAGAGTGCAGTAACTCCCTCCATCATTTAGTTATTAGGAGACGATGTGCCTCCAATATCTTACCACTGAAGACTCAATTTAAAATCTATTTTGTTATTTATTTTGAATTTTATTACTAATTTAAATTTTATTATTAATTTTAATTGCATTATTTACTTAATTTTACTATTACTACAACGTAATTATTCAATTAACATTTAGGCCACCTTTGGAGGATGGGCCCTTTTTTGAGTCTTGGTCCTCCCAAGGCTTCTTCCTTGAGATCAAATAATAATATAAAGCTGCTTTGAGACAATGCTCCATTATAAAAAGTGCTATAGAAATAAATTTGAATTTGTCACCTCCAGTTAACTGCTAATACTAGAGGTTCATATACTTTTGACACATACAGATTTTCCTTAATAAATACATTTTTTGGAAAATATTATGCTTGTCTTGTTAATTTCATTTAACCACTTTATTCATTCCTTTTTTTACAAATACATGTATAAATCACAAATACATTTTGTTATATTTCTATGTCTAAGCCTATGGAATTAGCAAGACAGCATTTTACACTGTATTGTATTATACTGAACAGTTTTGCTTTCTCTATATAACATCAAAATAATTCACTGCAGGTTTTTTGCTGAAAAAAGATTTCTGCATTAAAGGGTAAAAAAAGCAAATACAAGACACAAATAGTCCCTGTAGGTAAAGTGCCAGGATTGGGGAGAGTTTTTTACAAAATCAGCTATAACAAATGCATTACAATTACAACATCAAGGGTGTCATTGCTGTCAGAGCATTAATCCCTAGTGGAGAAATAGCTGGAATTTATATTCTCCAGCAGGAGCGAGTAAGCCATCAGCTGTGGTCCTTGTCATATTTCAATCAAATCTTAAGCCGAAGCAGTGATTCCTTCACTCGGGCCCCCAACAAGGCACCAGAAGCAGAATTAATGAATTAGCTATTGATTAAATTCCACTCGAACAAATCTAGTGTGGCAAACAAATGAACTGTTTGGGGCATGTATAAGTCACAGCTGGCCATGTAAGGGGAAAAGATCATCCGTTAGTATTCTATAGAGGAAGAAGTACAACAAACGAGCGATATGACATTATGCGGTGAGGAATTCTCAGTGGAGATTATGGCAAACAACAGCACACAGAAGTTGTGTGCTTTAAATGAGCTAAATGAATGTTATAAACCTTGCATGCAGGCTATCAAACTGTAACACAATCACTAGCTAAAAATAAATAAAAAATAATTTCTTACCCATATCACAAAAGTATTTAATGATATCCTAGTATTACTGAATAAACTTGACCAGTAAAAAGTAAAAAATAAACATTACGGGTTTCTAAAATGATTTCCTGTTTCCTCTGTTCACTGCACTTGTAATACTCAAGCAATTAAAACAAATAAGATAATTAGCAATATTAACCATATCACATTAGATTAAAATTAGGTAGCCAAATATCATAAAATGACATAAAACCTTTCAGCTTTGCATACAACTAATACATTGTCTATATAATGTACCTTTATTATGCTTAAAACCAGATTGTGAACATGACTTTTTTTTACTACATTTCCCAGCACTTGTCACTCCAGCCGTACACTGAGGAGTGCACGAGAGTATCGTAATGTGCAGTGTAATCAACTACATCTGGGCAAAATAATTAATATAAATAAAGTATGTAATCTCATACAATTTATGGAATAATGACTTGAAAGAGAAAATCAAAAAACGATATTATTACTATATATATGTTATATTTCCCAGCACTCAACACCTTACATCTTGCACTGCTGACTTCCTCATCCAAGTGGGAGAGTCCTGTTTACTTCATATTATGTGCTCAAGAAAATTTGAAATTCAAAATTCAGAGTACGGTTTCTGTTCGATGTATTTATACTTAATAATAATTAAATATTGTCTTTAATAGTATTTATATCACTGAGTGGAGTCAGCTTCCAGGTAAATTTGAAATGGGGAGCAAGTGCCCCATTATGATGCAGTCTTGCAGAATGTTTCTAATGATGCAGCTATAACTACTTGGTTGAAGGTAATTTGGTTCTGTCAAATTGTAATTGTAAGGGGAATTTGAACTGAATATAGGGACAGAATGGGACAGTGATATTAAGAATCTCAGACAGTTTACTTAGAAGCTTGGAGCAAAAGGACTGAATGTATAAGCATGATTAAAATCTAAACATCTCAGAGGTGATTTAACACATAGCTAATCATGTACAGTATATATCGATATTGGACCATAACATAATTTCAGAGTGGCTAGATATTGAACAAACATCAACTCAAGAGCTGAGTATTTGTTTCTTTAAATAAACAATGCTATCCGATCCCTTACATTAAGAATTAACACAGCCGTGATTGTGTGGTTTAAAGTAAGCAAAGGTCTGCGCAATATTTTCTCATCATCTATTTCCTCCCCAATATTGTACAACCCTGCTTTCCATATTAATAGGAAACCTTTTATACTCCAAATATGGAGATAGGGAGGAGCGGGCAATCATAAAACCTATATATATATATATTGTATATATATATATAAATTTTTAAAACATATTACAGTTAAGCCATATGTAGTCACACTGTGCGTCATACTTTTCATATTTTCAATGACACTAAAACAGTTTCGCATTTATCTACACATAAACTTAATTGCACGGAATATAATAATAATAATAAATATGTACACTGTCCAGATACCATAGATAATTACTACCTTTTTATATTTACCACAAACTGGTCGTACTACTGAATTTGATTTAACTAGTCAAGTATTCACCGAACTAATTTAAGAACTGCCATGATTTTTATGATTTCATTCATTTCATATAATTAACCTACATATATGGATAAAGATGGATAAAAAGTAAAGTATTACTCTCTTCAGGTTACACTTCAGGGGGAGAAGACGTAAATAACCACAATTGTTTTATTTGGCAGACATAAATACATACATGCAGGCAGAATGACAGACAAACTGCAATCTGTGACTCACCTGGAGCTGAGCACCTGGACGTGAGGGGCAGATATATAGGCTGGTGTGTCCTCCACTGTTGTAAACTTTGTAGTGTTGCTCTTCACACATGCATAGACAGTGCATACCTCCACCTGAAACCCAGAGTTCAGAAATACCATGAATTTATAAACGACCATCCAATTTTTTATTCTAATCTTAATTAGAATTTACAAACACACTCTCTCGCTCAAACAAACACACAGACACACACACAGACACACACACACACACACACACACACACACACACACACACACACACACACACACACGTTGGTGCTAGCTTGGAGTTATTTGTGTTTCAGATTTTCAGGTGCAGCCATCTCTGATTTACCATCTATGATTCACAGAAAATGGTTCAAAAGAGAGAAACTATCCAGAGGTCAGAGAAGACTGGCCAGACTTCTTTGAGAAAGGCGACAGTAAGTATCTCTATAGGCAGAACCTTGACACAGATGGTCTACAACAGCAGAAGGCCACATTGGGTGTCACTCCTGTCAATTAAGAACTGACAACTGTGGCTACGATATGCATGGATTCACCAAAATTGGATAAAAGAAGATTGTTAAAAACGCTGCTTGGTCTGATGAGTCTTAATTTCTGTTGCACCATTCGTAGGTAAGGTAGAACCAACCAGAAAACATAGATCCATCCTTCTTTGTATCAACAGGTCGTGCTGACCTGACAGCCTATCTGAATATTGTTGCTGGTCACGTTCATCCCTTTATAAGCACAGTATATCATCTTCTGATGGCTACATACAGCAGGATAATGCACCATGTCACAAAGCTCAAATAATTTTAAACTGGTTTATTGAACATGAGAATGACAATTCGGATTCGGATCGGGATCGGAAGATTCCCATCATGGCTGTGCAGCTGACAAATCTACAGGATGCTACAATGTCATTGTGGCCCAAAATCTCAGTTGTTTGAATCAATGACAAAAAAGAATTAAGTCAGTTCTGAAGCAAAAGTGAGTCCAACGTGATGATACGTGGTGTACCTAATGAAGAGGTCAGCATATAGGACACTCTGTTGGACCTACAATGTGAACACAATAAACTATATGTAATGCACGAATTTAGTGAACATTTATGATTCTACTGAGTGACACTACTCATTCACTTTTCTGCATCACATCATAAAGTTTCCCAATCAAGCTGTGTTGCTCTACAATGAATTAAGACCTGAGATGAAGCAGTCAATATAGTTCATGTGTGTATGGAGCTCTAAACATTGCTCAGCCACTCACTGGTTTGTTTATTTGACCAAACGTATGTCGATGAAAAGGAAGTGTTCAGTTTTTGTTGTTTTTTGAATGTTAATGTTAGTCAACAAAATATTCTCTAAACAGTGCCGAATGTTGGTCTTTTAAAGAGAGAAAACTCATTGTCAGATTACATTTAAAAATGTCAGTTTATTTATACATATATTCTCCTCTCCGTTCTGTTGCAAGAAAATGTTCTATGATCCTATCGTACCAAGTAGGCATCTTTTGCTGGGACTTGACCAGTGTCCTCTCAATTCCCGCAGAGCTAGGTTGCTTAGATGACCTTAGTCCATTGTGTTGTGGGTGTAAGCCTTTTATCAAGGAGAAAATCCTTTCTACACTTGCAGATGTAGCTCCAATTGTTGCCACTAACGATAACACTTTGTATAGCTGAGGCATTGCACTGTCCACCAACTAACTGACAAAACAATAATAAACTGGAATATGAAATTTTAAAAATTGTGTTTAACTGATACAAAGAAATACTATGAGTGTGTTTTATTTACAGTGCAATAAATGAAATGATGGAAATGGTCAAATACTTTCACTAAGCAAATATTAATAATTGGGCTGCATTTTGTCTTTCTACTTCACTTGCAAAATCTGTGATAGGACTGAGCTTCTAGTGATGGTGTATATTTCATAACAGCTAGCATCCAGGCAGACCAGGATCAGCCCACAGCTTATTAACCTCCACCTCCAATCGTGACATTTATCCAATGACCGTCAAGTTTTGAGGCAATAAAAACTGATCAATGCAGTCCCATTGTGAAAAGTAGCTTATTCCGAATGAACTTTAGTCAATGAAATTTTAACATGACTATACATATTTGACCATGCAATGTTTGACATTTTAGAGGAAGCTGAGCTTCCCTTGGAGCCTTAGAGAAATTGCAGCTGCTCTCCATATAGCGCAAGACTAAAGTGGGAGTAGGAATTCTCTAGGGATTTCAGACAAACCATGTCTTCAGAATGGAAGCTCTTGCATGCATGACCAACTTTGAAAATGTCAATAACAACAACAAAATCTTGCAGCGTTAAATAGTTAAGAGTAAGAAAGGCACAGAAACTGAGCTGAGCATATGCTATATATACAGTTATAAACAGCACTTATTACCTGTATTAATTTCTCCTGTTTGAATTCGTTACCTGTATAAAAGACACCTGTCCACACAATCAGTTAATCACACTCCAACCTCACCACCATTCTCAAGATCAAAAAACTGCCTAAGGACAAAATTGTTGACCTGCACAAGGTTGGGACATTAGGCAAGCAGCTTAGTGAAAAGACAACTGTTGGCACAATTATTAGAGCCTTCCTGGGTCTGGGGTTCCATGCAACCGTTACTGCACCGTATTGAAGGGAGGATGGATGGGGTCAGTGGGAGCATTGATTATGGGTCGTAGCTGGGTCTTCTAGCATGGCAATGACCTGAAAGGTGTGGCTCTGCAAGAAGCATTTCGAGGTCCTGGAGTGGCCTAGCCAGTCTCCAGACCTGAATCCAATAAAAAATATTTGGAGGAAGTTGAAACGTAATGTTGTGCAGTGACAGCACCCAAACCTGAAAGATCTGGAGAAGATCTGTATGGAAGAGTGGTCCAAAATCCCTGCTGCAGTGTGTGCAAACTTGGTCAAAAACTACACAAAATATCTGACCTCTGTAATTGCAAACAAAGGTTTCTGTACCAAACATTATGTTCAGCTTTTCTATTGTATTAAATATGTATGTCATGCAATAAAATGCAAATTCATTACTTAAAAATCATACACTCTGAATTTCTGGTTTTATTTTAGATTCTGTCTTGCACAGTTGAAGTGTACCTACAATAGAAATTACATGGAAAAACATGCAACATCAGCAATGTATAACATACTTATTTTTATTTTACCCACTATTTTACCCACTTTATGTGCACTGTGATACACAGGATTTCAGCTTAACATCCGTCATGCTTTTGTGTAGTTTTCTGCAGAATCATATATAACTTTTGTATTTTCTTATAACACTAGTTGGCATACATTGTTTCATTTGTTTATTATTTAGCAAATATACATCTCAATCCATCCTTTAAGACAATGGTACATACCTGAATGGCATACACAGTGAAAGGAAGGAGTCCTCCCAAATCCAGAGTTCCAGACGTGTTGTCGGTGGAGGCATACAGTTCATCATTTATATAAATGGAGTAGTGCAAAATGGCTCCATTAGGAACCAGAGGTGATGTCCATAACACTTGCACAGCAGTACTGTTGTGGGTTATGACTTCTGGTGGAAAAACCCCTTTAGCTTCTGGGATAAAAAGAATAATGGACAAAATTGATCATTACATTGTGCTTATGGAGGCTATGTTTTAAGTTATAAAACATAAACATACATAGATTAAATACTGAAATACACAAAATTTTGAAATACCATTTGCCAGCAGTATTAAATATAGGAATAATTGCTGTCCCTGTATATAAACAACAAACAAACCCATTTGGAAGTTGACTTCGTATTCATACATTCAACAGTATTAAAAATCTGAATTGTTCACATGCATAATGCTTTTTGTGTTACCACAGTAAGACTGTACTTTGTTCAGATCTAGTCTATTTCCTAGCTGTCAATCTTGGATTTCTTTAAAATGTAATCTGCTTTATCAATTTGTTTGGTCCAATTCCTATACAAAAGGCAAGGCCATGGTTTCAAGTGGTGTGACCCCAATGTTATGATCAATAGCTCCAAGTATACAAAGATTTAACTCAGGTCCTGGAACTGTTTTCTGGCTGGATACCAAGTTGCATAATCCCCACATAAATGTACACTATGGCTACCAAAACAAAAACCGTACTCATTAAATTATCACGACGAGTGTGAATTGAGAGTTCTTTCATTGGCAGATCATCGTTGGGCTATTTTAAATCCTTTTCACAATCAAATGACAAACTGGGATACTTGCGCCAGAATCCAGAATTTGCTGCCAGTCAAACATAAGATAGACCAGCCTTCTTCTACTGACAACACAGCTGCTCTCTGAGCTTACCAATGCCAGTCTGAAAACCTATATAAACTGCCTGGCTTTGCTCAGTGAGTAGATTAGATGGCAAACATGACCACCACCAAGTTCTTTCTGACATCAGTGGCTGTAACCAGTACAAATGCAAACCCACCCATTGCAGTATATAAAACTTTACTTAATATTGCAACAGGCATTTGTTCTGCAGACAATGACTGTTTAGGGAACAACAGATTAATATTCTATTTGATACATCAATTGTGCTTCTGAAACAATTACCCAAATCAAGTAACATTTGAGTACATTGTGTTTCCACAGTGTGCAAGATGCAAATCATCTGTACTGTGTTACCAACTACCCTCACAGTGAACAAAATACCCACCTTCTTTAAGCAACCTAAGCAATCTTTAAGCCTAGCAGTTCTTTTGCTCAGACCTGTGAGAGAAAGTTGGTCAGGAGCCAGAAGTACTGGCTGCATCTTTCTCTTTCCCTCTCGCTCTGTTTTGACGAGTTCCCAGCAGACGGTTTGTGGGCAAATTGAATCAGTCCTTATAGAGCGCAGTGGGAGTGGAGCACTGCACCAGGGGGCAGGGGGTTAACTGGGCCAGTCTGGGGATTCTCTTTGCTTCCCAGCATTCTACAAAAGCAACTTATTCTTTTTCCTCCTTTCCTTACACACACACACAAGCACATGCACCACCTACAAACCACAGTATAGACATCTAACAAAACATGACACTTGCTACATCTATCTGAAATTATATTTGATTCCATACTTTCTGGAATCAAACTAGAACTAAAACAGAACCGAAGGCTAAATTAGAGGGTAAGAATATTAGCTACAATGTATATATTACCATTAGCAAATTCTGTGTATGGGCCCTGTCACCTTACGGTGCTCTTTTGGTATGTTAATTCAAAACATCAACATGATGTAACACTGTTCTGACTGCAGGTTCTACTAACAGCTAGATCCCAAATGAAACACATCAAGGATGAATATTAGATTCCTCTTGAAAAGAAATTTGTTAAAGGTCTGTAAGCTAAATACAAATGCAACTATGTAAACTTCATATATGATTAATATTCATATATTCAGTAGGAAGAAGGCACATATTTATCAAAGAATAATTCTGT